>WEIV01014906.1:441615-543043 GCA_013390005.1 Calyptomena viridis | reverse complement strand
CGAGACCTGAGGAGATGCAGCCCAAGTTCGCCGCGATGACTGTGCTGCTGGCACCGGGGATTCTCCGCGGCATCCCAGCCTCCGGACCGCCTGAATCCTGCTCCCTGTGAATCCTCGGCGCCGGGTTAAAGCTTAATTCTCATGTTGTGGTTGCTGGGCTGCCGCGCTCCCCTGTTTTGCGATGGGAGGTGGAGGAAAAGGGATTGTCCGTGAGTCAACACCGAAAACGTGATTAGGAGGAACTGCTTTCACTAATCTGTTTCTAACCTTTCAGTCCATGTTGGCCTGTGACCCCCCTCAGCTTTCAGATCGAGCCTGATTAGGTAAGTGTGAATTATTCACTTGGGGTGAGGGAAGGCGGATGGAAACGTTTTACTCAGAGACTTACCTCGATACTGGCCTCTCTCATGATGAGAATGATGAGAAAGTTCAAGCTGTAAACTAATTCTGACCTGAGTAGCATTTGTTTACTTGTTGAAATCTGTCCGTGCAAAACGTCTGCAGTCTGTCTGATTTCCAGGATCGCTCGTGAGTTGCTGTGGGACATCTCAGCTACTGTAGCAAAATACAGTGCTCCTATTTATGATCTGTGGAGAACTTTTACATATTTTTTTTTGAGATCTTCCTCATCAAACTCATACAAATTCTCTCGATTGTTTCACATTTCCTCAGGTATTAATTACTTCATTCGCTTGCTTCCCCCCCCTCCCCCCCAATGCCCACAAATCTGCAATGTTGCAGCCTACCTGTAGCATTTAGGTGGGGAGATTCTCTGCTCTGTAGATAAGTAAAGCAGACGTATCTGCATGAATCGCTTGATTTCCAAACAGCGTGTTACAATAGATATTGCTGATAGGAGTAACAACAGGGTGCATAGTCCTTGTGATGGAAACGCAGCTAGTACTTCAATTAAGAAGATATCTTTTTGAATTTGATAAAGCTTGTGTAATATCCGGTGTCTCCCTCTGTTGTGGCTTTGGAAAAACTGCTTTGTCAACAGGATACCTTAGCTGCTTCTCTAGGACTAAAGCTTTCTCCTCCTGCTGCTTTTTTTGCATCATTTAAGGGAGAATTAATTGCTGAGCATCTGCAGTCCACCAAAAATCCCAGTACATAAAAAATATGTCCCCGAGGGGTTCGTGTTTGCCTGTGTGTGTTTGTGTGTACTGTGTGTGTCTGCGTGCATACTCGGGGACGGAGGAAGGGAAGGGATGATATGCACATCCCAACAGTCCTTTTTTTGGTTTGTGCCAGGATCTACTTCCATAGTTCCACAATCCATATAACGCTAATATTTCATCTCGTTTAAAAGTTTCCTGTAATACTTTGGCCAGCTCTCTTAAGAGAGGTCGGAAACCGGTTTGCTGCCGGGGTTGCACTGGCTGTCGGCTGGTGAGCGAGCAGGTTGGTGGCAGTGATGAGGACAGCGTGTCGGTGGCAGTGATGTGGCACTGTGGGAAGCCAGAAGTGCTCCCAAGACACCGGCACGGAGCCTCCGCGTGGCGCCGGCTCTGCCGGGGGTCAGTGCAGAGCTCCCCTCCCTGCCTGGGTCGATGCTCCCTCCGCTCGGCTGCCTCGGCACAGCTCGCTGGAGGTCGGGCCGTGCTGCGGCGCTCCCGAAGTTTTGGAAAGGCTCAGCTTAATCAGGCAAACGCATTCCAGCGGCTCCATGCATTATGCAGGCATTTAACGCCCTGCTCGCCACGTTTCTCGCTGGGAATTACTGAAATGCTGAATAATGGAGGTGAACTGCGTTTTTTGCTGCTATTTGGATTATATGTACCTGCTGCAGGCTGGGCTGTGTTGGTAAGCCAGGCAGCCCCTCTTCAAAAACGCTGTATATAAAATTCTGTACTCTTCCACCTCTCGCAGCCCAAGTATAACCCAGCACTGTCTTTCACATCATACACAGATCTGACAACCGATTGTTCTTGACTGCTTTTTCAGCTCAGATTTCCCACCTCAGTTTAATGAAGTGGGCTGTGCATAGCACCAAGGGACAGTAGCCACCACAGGAGGTTTAGACCATGCTTAAACTTGGGCTCAAAATCCTCTGAGCTGCCCATCACCATGAGATTTCAGGCAGCTGGTTGAATTTTTGGTGCACCTGAAAACTCAGCAGCACAAATGAGGAAAATAAAAATTAAATGAGTCTGTGAACCACCTATTCCTTCAGAGATACTTTGTGGGCATATGCTTCCAGGCATGAGTGTCCAAGTTAGGTATTTGACATGCTTTGTTCTCATCAACCATAACTGAGAAGAGGCTTAATTCAAATGAAACTGATTTATTCTTAGGTGCTGGTTGAACGTATGACTTTTATAAGCCAATATGCCTTGAATTTTGGGTTTGTTCTCACTTAAAAATACTTGTTTTCAGACCACAACACTGGTCTCCCTATGGAAGCAACTCTTTGTATCTGGCATTGAGATCCCATGGAGAAGCTGAGGAGGGAGATGGCTCTTCATGAAGCCTGGATACTCCTGTTTGTAATCCCTGGTTTGGTCACTCCAGCTGCCATCAATCATGAAGACTACCCTGCGGATGAAGGGGACCAGACCTCCAGTAATGACAATCTGATCTTTGATGACTACCGGGGCAAGGGCTGTGTGGATGACAGTGGCTTTGTGTACAAACTGGGAGAACGTTTTTTCCCGGGACATTCCAACTGTCCCTGTGTCTGTACTGAGGATGGACCTGTTTGTGATCAACCAGAATGCCCTAAAATCCACCCAAAGTGTACAAAAGTGGAACACAATGGATGCTGTCCGGAATGCAAAGAAGTGAAAAACTTTTGTGAATATCATGGGAAAAATTACAAAATCTTGGAAGAATTTAAGGTATGAAACCCTTTCTTCAGTATTTAGTATTACTGTGCTTTAGGAGTTGTATTTTTGCTGGGAACTCTCAAAGGCACTCAGTATTTGCTTACTGCTACTGGTGGATGCCAGGCTGAGGTCGTTTTTAGCTGGGGTGCAGGTCTGGCTCAGGTGAGAGCTGTCACCTGCCCCTGAGGAGCACTCACTGAGGGCCAGTGGTCAGCCCAAAGGCCCCACAGGAATTGCCAGCCCTCTGAATCTGCCTCCTTTGCTCATAGCATGGATCATGTTGCACTTACCCATGGTGTGTAAACCAATCCTGAGTGCTTTTAAGAACCCCTTTTCCAGTTTGGATAGGAAAAAATTGATGGTGTGGTACTGAGAGTTGCTACTCATAACTGTATGAGAATGCAAATAAGTAGATGGGAAACTATATATTTAATGTTTTCATTTGCAGTGTTGAGTTCCTGTTAGGAATGTTGTAAAGAAATCCTCCTGAAATACATGTTAAAAATAAGACCAGATTCTAAAAAAAACATTACCCTTTACACAACCCGCATCTCTCATGCTAAGGAGTTTGATCCCATGTTTTCAATTCTGCTAAGGCAAATAGCATTTCACAATGAAGAACAGGGTCTGTAAAAGCTGTAGGTACACAAGTTTGTTCTCCCAGGTCACGTGGCTTTAAGAGTTGTACCTCCATAATTAATGACAGCCTGTAACTCCTCATGGCTGTGTGCCCGATCTCATTATACCCTTGGCCAGTTTATTTTCTTTCCTGCAATGAAAATCATTTCATACTGGTCTGTGTACTTCACAAGTTCTCAGTAACATAGATGATAATTTCCTTTTTCCCAGAAACTGTCATTTTCAGTGAAGGTGGTAGTTAGTTCCTTTCTTTTATCATGTGTGCTTTATGTTCATCTTTTTTGTCCATCTGTAACTGCAGTCACTCAGTCTTGGCAAGACAGTTCAATATCACAGACTTGAGGCAAAGCAAATGTGTGAGGAACATCTCCTTAAGGGCAAACCCAATCAACCTGTTCCCTGCTTTGCTTGGCTGAGGAATGTGGAGTTGCTGGTCTTGTGAACTGCTTAAATAAAGCAGGAATCTTGTGCAAAGTCTTGTGAACCACTCTTCTTGCCCTAGGAAGGCCCAGTCCTCCTCCATCCCACAGTCGTGCTTCAGTGGTCCCTTTTTGGCTGCCGTGCTGTCATCAGGTGGGGAGCTGTCCCACCTGGGGGGCTGGATTGTTAGGTGAGAGCTAAAAGGACTGTTCTTTGAGAGATTTTAGAAAGTTATCAGGACTCTTTGAAGAGATTTCAGCGGGAGAATAATGAGATGGATCTTGTCATTAAAGTATCTTTTGCGTGTGAATTAAGTGCAAAAGTAGTAATCACTTTTCCTGAAAGAAATAATTGCATTTTGATAACAGATTAAACTCTGCAGAAATGGAATGTAGGGAGGAAGGCTATTAGAGAGATTTAGGAGCCATCTGGTTCATTGCTTGTTCTGTTCAAATACTGTAGGGTGTTGTGTGGAAAGCAAAGTTCCAGGATCTTCTGAGAAACACAAAGTAGGTGGTGTCAGGCCACTCTCACACTCAGTAACCTTCTGTTCAGAATTAATGTGAGATGCTTCAGACTTAATTTAGCTGACAGTCAAGCTTTTGACCTGGACCTGTGTTTTGCTGAGAGCTCTATACCTTGTGGAGCAGGGCAGAAAACAAGGTTTTAGAAATCTGTGTTTACCTAGAATAAACGATGATTTTTTTTCCCTCATAAGTAGTGTAGGAGAGTCAGGCAGTGGAAGAGCACTTCCAGGGGTGTTAGGGGGAGAAAAAAGAAGCACCTGTGAACTATGACTTCATAAATTCTGTAAGAAAGACAGAACTTCAAGACTGAGGAAACTGCTGCTCTGAAGTCTTGACTTTATGAGGCCCCCAGGCATTTTGTTGTTTACTTCAACAGAATAAAGATTTTACTTGCTATCTGCACAGATTAAATTCTGAGCAGTTCATAGGTTTTACAGGCTCTGAACTCTGCTCTTCCCTCATCCTGTTGAATTTACAAGGTCTGCAAAGTTTCTCACGTCCATTCCACACACACTGGAGTCAAAGAGGAGAGGCTTTCTCCAGTGATTCTGACTCAAACCCAGGCTGCTTTCAGTGGGAACAGAGGCACTGTTTTGTGTGGTCTCAGAACCCTTTCACTCACTTGATTTACTTTTGCTCGTATGTAGGTTCCAAATCGTCATCTATAGAAGTGCTTGTCAGTGCTTAGTTTCAGCTGAAATTAGCCTCTATTTAAAATCTTTTGCAAGTGTGTGTCTGTGTGTGTGTGCCAGGACTGACTCATCTTGTAGAGATTTCAGCTGCCTGGTCTTTCACAAATTAGGATGATTTTTTTTTTTTTCTCCAGGATTTCTTTTTTTTTTTTCTCAAGGATATCAAAATCTATGGGAGGTTTCCATTTGGGAGAATTTTCCTGTATTGTTTCTAGATTTTTGCTTGGCTTTGGGGTGAGAAATCCAAACGTAGTTTAATCTTTTTTTCTTACCACTGGCAGTAACTGTGATGCTCTCAGGGTAAAGGAGTGGTTATAAAGGCCCATTTCTTGAATGCTTAGCTTTCTTCCAGTGAACAGATCTTGTGGATCTGATTTTTTGAGTCATAACAGTCATAAGCACAAAATGCAAACATGACAACAAGCCGTGTAGCTCAGACAGCTGTCCAAATGTTTATGTTTGTGCCCTTCAATCGTTAACACGTACAGCTGAAATGCTGAACTGAAGTTCAAATGTAAATCTAAACCCATCAGGAGTTTTTCTTGTATCCTTTTGTAAAACCTCTTGTCCCTGACAGGTGGTTTAGTAACCCCATATAGCATCTTTATAGCTCTGTTATGGGTCCTGGCAGGTCCCAGTGGGTTTGGGGCCCCAGCTGCCCATACACAGCCTGCCTCATCCTCTTGGTTTGAGTGGCACTTATCCCAGCTTTGGCTGAGGCTGCAGATCCACCTGGAAACACCTGTGGAAAAGCTCAGCACAGTCCCACTACAGCTGATCGAGATCTGCCTCAAATATGTCTAATATATACATTGCTGCCCAGGGTTTTGATACCTACAGGGCAGGAGAGAGCACAGGTCTGGTGGGTTTTACTGGAATCCCTCTCTGTTTTTCCCATCTTGTTTTCCACTCATCTGTCAGCCTCAAATCCATGCTCTCAGGTCTCCTCTGGCCCCTGTCAGAGGGAGCACAGGCAGTCTCAGGATGTGTCTGTGTTCTCAGAGGGATCTGGCGGGGACTCTCGGGGTCACTTGGCAGCTCGTTTATTCTCCCACACACCATCCTGGGTTTGATTTCAGTCCTGGAGGTCAAGGTCTGAGTCCCCAGCGCTCCGCGCTCGCCTGTAGGAGCAGAGGTCTTTCAGGCAGGTTGTTAACACTCTGCTTTCTTCCCAAAGAGAGAAAACAAGCAAATAACTCAGAGAGTAGTCTTGGCTATTGTAAGTACACATGGTTGTGTTTTAAATGAGTGTTCCCAGACAGCAGCTGATGTAAACTTAAGGAGACAGTGTTCCGCCAGCGTGATGGATGTTCATTGGCAGCTGATGGAGAAATCATGCAAATGTCAGTGAGACAACAGTTTCCCTAAGTGCTGATTAGTTTTTGCTCTCTTGCATCGCTTACTGACAGAAAAACACCCCCATTTGAGAAATGGAATTATGGCGTGGTCAGGGTGTATTTGGAGCCACACAGGAGCCGTTGGAAGAGGATTGGGTTGTTGGTTTGGAAAGTGCACAATCAGTTCTGAACTTCCTAGATCTCTCACCACCCAACAGAGGCATATCCAGAATAATCTTGTAGAGACCTCTGTGGATGTGTAGCAAAATACCAGTGCCTGGGGATGAATGGTCTCTTCATATTAGACTGACAGGCAGGAACTGCTCCCTGTCCCTGCAGGAGGGGGAGTCCTGGGGACAAGGGTTTTGGCAGCACATTGCCATCCTCCTCCAAGGCAACGGCAGAAATTTCCTAAGCACAGACATTAGATATCTGTGTTTGCCTGGCAGGACACTGGGTGAGTTATCCTTTGGTGAGAATGTGACGTTTTGGTGTCACAACTTGGCCTTCCTGATAATATTCAGGTCAGAAGAGCAGCTTCAACCTAAGTTGTGAACTGGAGCTGGGAAAAGACTCTGAACATCAAGGACAGTTTTTGGGTGCTCTTCAGTGGCCACCCTGCTTTCTGCCAAGAGCTGCAGTTTCTTCCAGCCATTGGCTCTGCCAAGGCTTAACCTCTGCTGCTGCCTTTCATGTGCCTGCCTTTCCCAATGACTTCTCCACCTCCTTGTCCTCTCCCCTTCCACTTTCACTGCTCCCAAACCCATCCTCAATCAAAAAGTCCCAAATGTTTGTCCCTTGCATGAAGCACAAGTCTGAAGGGAAGGGTGAACATCCCTTGACCTTGGGCAGGCCTTCCTACTGTGGGGAAAAAAAAAAACAGGAAAGGGGAAATTATTGCTTCTAGAGCATAATGTTCACAGACTTTAAAGGATTTCACTGCTGGAGTTGTACTTTATTTTTCTTTCCCATTTCCTGCCACTATATCTTAAGTTCATTGCTGTGTTTTGTCCACAAATCACCTGTAATCCTTCCATGAGGGCTTCTGTACCTTGCTGACTTTGTCTTCTTGAGCAGTGCTTTGCACAGTAGGGATCACAGCTCTAACAGGGATCTTCAGGGTGTAATCAGAATCCAAAATAAATGAGGGACTGTATAAGCATAGCATTATCATATACTGATTCCCAGCTCATTATGGAAACCTTTACTTCGGAATAGTGGCACCTCCTTCTCCTTTGTTAATGCTCTTTAAAAATGTTTTATTAATGCAATTATCTGAATATAACTTAACAAAGTAAGACTTCTCATCAAAAGGCATATGCAAGTGTGTGTGCAGCAGCTCCCAGCACCCCCAGCCCCTGAAATGCAGCATGTCCATCCTGACACTGGAGAAAAAGGAGGCAATGAAACCAAACAGTGATTCCCCACTCCCAAGAGCGTGCCAGAAATAGGAATGAAGTGGTGCCAACTCCAGCCTGTCTCAGAGCACCAGTTACCCATCGTGGGAGTGCAGCCTTATCAAATGTGAATGGAACACTTGGGGTGTTCTGGGGCATTCCTGATGGGGTGATGCTGGTAGGTGAGAAACAAGAGTGTGTTGCAGCCCTGGGTCGAGAGGGAAGGTGAGGGGGGGAAGTGTGTAACCCCTGGGGTGTAACACTGGGGTGTGCCTGGGGTGCTCTCAGGGTCCCTGAGCCCTGCCCAGCTGCAGGCTGGGATTGTGGATGCTGTGCTTTGTAGCAGTGTGGGAGTACAGAGACACAACACCTTAGATCTGAGGAGCTGCCTTAGAACACCAGGAAAACATCCAGGGGGGAAAGGAAGGTTCTCTGCTGAGTGTTCAGTTTCCTGGTGAGTCTTGGAAAGCACCCAAATTGTGGCCAGCTAATCATTGCAAGAACAAGCATTATTGAAACATTTTGGTAGTGTACTAAACCAGTCCTCCAAAGCACTAGTAGCTCTTGGATCTTTGCTCATGAATTCCAAGAAGCTGATTACTAACCCAAGCCAGCATAGGGCTCCCAGTTTTATATTGGCATTTTCTTCTCCAAGTTGTGTGCAGTGGGTTTTTTTCTGCTATGACTCAAGCCAATGGGGCTTTTTCTTTTTATTTCCTTCTTCTTCATGTGTGCTCTGCAATTTCACGTACGGCAAGAAAATCATAATACAAAAGAAATTTCAATAATGTGCCTGTGCTTTAATAAAAGCAGCCATGAACAATGCCAGCTCTGAAGATAGCATACAACCATTGAAATCAGACAGGGGAAACAGAACATCAGTCAGATGGAAAAGTATGATTTATTATCTCCCTCCTGGCAAAATTACAGTGACAATGTCTATGCAAAGGAATCCGAAATTACTGACTTACTGTATTTCTGTCATAATCTGTATGAAGAAAACATACTAGAATAGATAGGCTTGTCACATATTGATCTATAGTCATACCTATTTTTAAAATTATGTTATGTACTTAGCTACTGATTCTGTAACATATATATTACATTATGCACAAATATATTATTACAATAGGTGAAAGAAGATGGGCTTCATTCAGAATTTAGCTAAAAAAATCATGCACTAGTCTTCCCCAGATCTACAGGGGAAGATCTTGGGGCTTCCAGTAATACATGGAAGCCCTAAAACTCAGAGCTGAGTGGTGCTGGCTGTGCTATACACAAACCCCCTCAGAGCTCCCCATTGAAATAGATGAGACCCCAAACCTGAGCATCAGCCTGACTCGGACCCAGCAGGAACTAAGCACAAGGCCCACTTTGATCACAGTGCTGTGGGGCAGCAGCAGAGTTGGGCCTGTACGTGGGAGCCCAAGGGATTGGTGTTTTTCCAGTAAATATGACAGAGGAATTAAAGTGTGCCCAACATTTGTACTGCCAGAGCCATGTCCGGACTTTCAGGAAATAGCCCGTTGGCTCTGCTTGCTTCCAGAACTAGAGGCTGCCCAGAGGGCTGCTGAAAGAGAGAGGATATCTCTGCACAGCCAGAGGAGAAGCTCTGGCACTTCCCCTCCCTCCCTCCATTGCTGCTGGAGCCATACTGTTAAGAAAATGGCATGTATAGTACATGCAGCTGCTACCAGCTCCTTCCAAGAGCAGTAAAATCAACTCTGAGGCTTTGTTATCATGCCAGACAATGCCTAGTGGGGCTAAGGAGAGAAGGGCTCCTCCCAAGCTGTGTTCATCTCTGTCACCCAAGGTGTTTCTGTCGGGCTGGGGAGCGTGAGCTCCTCGGGATGACATCCTTAGAAACATTCACACCTCATTGGTGAAAAGTTTTTTAGGAAACTCTTTTCCTACCAGAGAGGAAGTGCAGGTGTGTGTTTGTTGCCACAGAATGCATTCATTAAAATAATGCTCAATTAGCCAATTATTCTAGTTATAGTTTTAAAGGCTATAATTAGATAAATCATGTAGTGGCAATGCTTAGGCTAGTTGCAAGATAAAAATACATGTAGCATTAGGCTTCCTTACTCTGTTCTGGGGTACAGTTCAGAGGTAATTCTTTGGGAATTACAATAAAACCACTATGCTCAGAGGAGGGTTTGAAGCAGGGAATCTCTCAGTGTGTTAACTGTGGTCATCCCAGCCAGTAAAACCTTTCTGATTAAGGCTTAGTCCAACGTGCTCCCTGTGTTAGCAGATCCCAGTGCATTCTCTTATCACAGATAACTCATTCAAACCTGTTTTCATACCACACTCTTCCCAGCTTGTGCTGATAGCCAGATGTGATAACATCCCTCGGGACAAAAACCTCCCCAACCCTGCTGGCTTCTGTCCTGGGGATTTAAGCTTTGGCAACTGGATACAAGGGGCACACAGGAGAATTTGGAAAATGCCTCCTCCTCCGCAGCACCTGCTGGTAAAAAGCTTCAGGTTCTCTGCTGCTCTGAACTGTTGCAGCTCTGTGGATCACAAGTGGCCCACTGGGATGTTACAGTGGGGTAAAGTTCAGTACCAGGTAGATAATCCTCTGTGGGGTTTGGATGATGCTGACCTGAGAGAAGGATTTGCCCAAGGGAGATCCCATGAAGCCTAATCCACCCTGCCAGCTGCCAGAAGGTAAAGAGTAAGGCTAAGCTATCAAAAAAGGGACAGAGAGTGGGGAATGAGAGAGAAGAAGCAACCAGGAAAGGATCAGTACTTGATATCATGTGTTTGCCCCTCTCACCTCCCAGTGCTGTGAAATGCAGTGCAGGGCCACTGTGAAAGCCCAGGAGCAAAGGGAACCACAACCACAGCAAACCCCAGCAGGCACGTGGTGCTCAACCCACTGGTACAACCCCCACCCACTGCTTGGCAGGGCAGAGCTTGGAAGCAGGGCCGGGAAACAGCAAGGAACAAGGTGGATGCAGACATGGGCACTGGGCACCCCTGAGCTCCTAGACCCTGTAAAGGGAAAAAGCGAGTCAGCTCCTAACAGCTCCTTGGACATAGACTTGGGATCAGCCAACATGTCTTTCACTGGGAAAAGTGAAAATGCAGTATTTTGTCAGTACCTAGAGCTGGTCTCAGCACCTTTCAGCATGAATGAAGGAGGAAACATCAGATACAGGTACAAGGAAAACACGTGTGACAGACATTACCTCTCTGCCCAGATCCTTGGCTCCCTTCTCCTTGATACGGTTCCTTCATTGCAAGAGCCAGCCAGGAGGACTGGAGAGCAGGAAGCTGCCAGCTGGGCTCACATTGCCTGTTGACATTAAAAGGGATTTAACAAATGTGAAGCACACAGAGATGTTTTGTCTGTGTCTGAAGGGGGCTGTGCATCGCCCTTTGGAGCCACAGTCCCATCTGTCATGTCTGTAACCTGTCAGGAGGAGGCCCCTTCCCTGTGCACTGGGCATGTCTGAACTAAGGAACTATTGTAATAGAGTCACCCAAATTATCACCAAAGTAATAGAGAGCTCCAGTCCCCTCAGCCCCAGGGTAGGTGAGGTGCAACTATTGTAAGGAATAAAATGAGACATATATCAGTGCAAAGAGAGCATTCTTACAGAAAAAGTGCAAAGTCATGTTTATACAGAAAGCGTCACTGCTGCTCTCAGGAGAGAAGAGCGACCACGAGACTGCAGTTACACAGCTCCTGTGGGAAAAAGGCCAGGACTCAGCTCAAGGTTGTCTCTCTCATCAGCTAATGGTGGAGTCACTCTTCAGATCCAGACGTGGTTCCAGGAGCCTTTTAAACTCATTAAATTGTGTGGTATAGATCAGATCTCTGAGTACAAAGCTCCTAATGCCATCGCAGTGGCGTCATCAGATGTGGGCCCAGGATACCTGTGGTGAGGCACATGTTCTGTGCTTCTCTCCCTCTTCTGGTTTACTGATCTGTATAGCTCCCCAGGCATTTTTAGATAAGGATGGCAAGGATAATGTTGTTTCCATGTATGGGCAGGCATGAGCTGGGGATGAGGGGAAAAAGAGGAATACATGACCTGGGAGGGAGTGGATTACACCATCCTTATGTCTTTCCATCTCCAGAATCCAAGCCTGGTCATCAGCATGCTGGAAGGACTCAGGACTGGGAATAGACAAGCAGCAGTTACAGGGGTAACTGACATGGAGCTTTGGTTGGAGGGCTGCTGTAGGCTAAGAGAAGAGGCAAGTCGTGTTGAACCTCCTTGTGATGGGAGCTTTGAGCTTTGAGCACAGGGTGGAGTCACCATTCACACAAAAACGTTTTCAGTACTTCGTGTGTCTTTTCATTGAGGCAATTTGTCATTTCATTCCAGTCTTACATTAGTAATGTTTGTGTGTGTGTTGGGGGCTGCCTTAGAAAAACAGGATCTCAGCATCCACTGATAGGTTGGACTTGATGATCTCAAAGGTCTTTTCCTACCTAGTTAATTCTGTGTGGTTCTGTGATTCTGCTGGTTTTGGAAGCCAGCCCCCTGGTTTAGCCACCCTGCAGTGTGGTACAAGCATTTTTCAATTTTTGGATGGCACAGTTCATTTGTACTGCTAGTGCTCCATGTAAGTAGGATAAGGCTCCAATTTTTGCACTACAGATAAATTATCTAATGACTTAGTAGTTTTTTCCTATTGCAAAGTCATTTGCAACCTGATGGTGTTTTCAGTTATTGTACTCTTCTATAATCACTCAACAGATTGTTTATTTGAGCAACTTTCCACTTTCGGAAAATCCAAGTGGTTAGGATTTCTGTAGTGTAATTGATACTGTGTCTCCACTAGCTGGATGGATGATTTTTATTTTATTAAATAAGTGACAAAAATGAATTACATTTTTGCTGCTGCTAGTAAAAGCAAAGTGAGCAGCCCAGGAGAGAAGTGGGCAGATTTCAGACTCTTCTTCAGGTGGGACTCATTCACAAGCTCTTCTCTGGGAGTTTGGCACCTGCAAAATTTCTCAGCTGAAAGCTTTCTCTGAATTTTCCTTCAATCTCTGCTAATCTGTCTGAGATCACAGGCAATTTCAATAACAATGAAAATGATTCTAATTTGAACTCCAGGAGTATCTCTGATGAATGCTATCCCAGTTCCTTTTTTATTCTTCTCCCCTGGTTTATGACTTCCCACCTCAGCCATAATGCAGAAGCCATTTTTGCCTCCAAATTTATTCATCATGTCTTTTTAGACTTTCTTCTCTTTCTTGCTTCCTGCCAGTAAATTCACCACCTGAAACTGTAGCTACAGAAATAATTTCCATCAGAATTGCCATTGTCCTTAGTGTCATTAAAAGTTACAGCTGCTTTTAAGGTGTGAGTGCCCAGTTTGACAGACTTCACTTTCCATCCCTCTGCTTTTCCTGCTCTTTTGTCTGCACGGAGCAGGATGCCATCAGTCCAGCCTGTCTGAGGGAAGAGGCTGGATGGGATTGTCCATCACAGGCCCCCAAAGCAGGTTTATTTAATTCAGGGGAAATACTTAGATGGTCTTCTGCTGACTTGAACAGCCCCTGCATGGTGATCAGTAGGGCTTTTGTAACGTGATCAGATAGTTGTAAACACTTACATGTAGCTTTTCTATTTAATTTCCCCAAAGAAATGTCAAGTATTGATGATGTAATACTCATAAAGTTTGTATTGCTGTGTAACTGCTTGGTGTAGTAGCTGTTTGTAGTTGATGAAGGGCTGTTGTGTGTCAGACAGCACGAGGACATGGTCCTTATGTGACCACTTCAGTCTTCCAGTGTGGGATTATGGGACATTCTTGTACAAAAACCCTCTTCCAGCTTAGCTGGAGAGTGTAGGGAGGAGGGGGAAGAGAGCAGCCCGACAAATCCTGACAACTGCATCTCAGAACACATGCCTAGGGGGTAACTGCAAGAATTTGCTCTGAGCAGCCTGTGTGCTGGCTCCAGCAAAAATGTAAACCTTCTTCCACAAGGCTGAAACCACAGGTACAAAGAAAACACCACACAATTCAAGATCTTTTCTTGACAAAGTGAGGAGAGGTGCAGAGTGTTGGGAAGTGGCTGTGCTAAACGTGGCTGGAGGAGCTGGCATCTAAATTCATAGGGTGAGAAGTCTCAAGGAGTAGGGTCTGTGTACAGTCTCTTTGAATGATACAAGGTCCACTGGCTCTTGAAATACGTAGGTGCCAAATGACACTTTAGTCTTGGAAGGCTGTTGGAAAATGAGCACCATTTTCCCAGCTCCTGGAGAGCTCAAACCCCAAATCCTAGTGAAGCCAGCTGGGAGAATCACAGCTCCTCACAGGAGACTGGTCTGAGCTGGGTGAGAGCCCACACACAGGACTGAAACCACAGTTCACCTGGGGAGTGTGAGAGCAGGGCAAAAACTGATGTCAGGGAAAACTGCTTCTGACTGACAGAACCAAGCAGGTGAAGAAAAAGTATCAGTCACATGTCATCTTCAGAGTTTATAGTTTGCCTTAGGTAAATCACTCCCTTTCCACCTCTCTGGAGATGCTTTTGTAGAAGCAGCTAAGAGTGACTGACAAGCAGATGTGTAGACAGAGAAATCCTTATTGCAGACAGGGAAGAGGAGGGCTGCAAAATAATGTTTCACATATATAAATATAGATAGATGTATGTGTGTATGCTTCTTCCATTCACTCAAGGAGAATACTCACTACTCAGTGATGAGCTTTTGCAGGGCACTGTATGTGTTGTAGAAAAGGCTTTCACGTGTTTGGAGCACCAGAGAGGTGGCTTAGGGACATGGGCAAGGGAGAAATACAGATGGGATTCAGTAAGTATTTGGGACAAGAGAATTCCCGTGACTAAATGAGAGGGCTGAGGTGCAGTAAAGCTTAAGTCTTTCAGAAGCTTCTTGCAAGGTCTTGCCTGAAAACTCGAAGTTTTGTGTGTTGGTTGTTGGTGTGATTGTATCAGCTGCCTTGGTCTAAAAATAGTGTTTGGTTCAGATCTCTTGAGGTATAGAAAAGCATAAACGAGTAGATTTAAACATTGAGTTCTGAGTTGAGATCTTCATTTTCTTTTCTCCACTTCTCCCTTAAGTTTGTGGACAACCAGGTTTTTAGGCTGTTTTCCTGAAGAATTGTTTGATCATGAGATCTCTCTGTCTGTCCACCAGTCCTTCTGGAGGACTTGAGGGCCTGCTGGAGGCCTCACAAATAGCCCTCTCAGAGATATGAAATTCCTATGGGTTCATGAAACCTCAGAACTGACTGAAGAAGGACCCACTTGGTGCTCAACCCTGTAAGACAGGAGAGGAGTAGCTGGATGCTGTTAGCATCCAGAATGAGATCAGAATTACATGTGCTGGACTTTGCTTCCAAAGAGAGGGTGAAAGTGGTGGGAAGCTGGTGTGTATGAGTGTGAGAGTGAAGATTAGGAGATACAGTATCCACATCTTGTTGGGCTTCCTGATTTCCCCTGCTCAGGGTGGATCTTGTTTTTCATTCTCTTTCCTTTGCTGCCTTTTTAATTTGTTTGTTTATATCATCTATGAAGTTTATCATTATGTGCTCATGCACATAAAATCTTTATTAGCCGTGTGTATTCTCTATTCTCTCTTTTAATTTTCCTTCCTTCTTCTTTTGTTAACAAACTGTGCTGTTTCCAGATGTTTCCCATTTGACAGCACCTGAGACCAAGGTTTTGCAGCCACACAACACAAGATGTGCTGGCTCCTTCCTGTGGCTGCCCTGCTGTGTGTGGTGGGACCATCCCACACAGAAGCAGGGAATGAACTGGCCCTCCCAGCCAAACCTGGGCTCACAGACCTCCTTGAGATCACTAGAACAGAACTTTGCACTGGTTTTCCCCAGTCCAAATGCTCTGCTGACTGGTATGTTCTACAGAAGGTCACTCCTCTGCTTTTAGTGATAGGTCCTTTTCTGAAAACATGCCTTGAACAGTGAGTGCCCATCCAGTGGTGTGGTCGTGGATCCATGTTGTGCCTGGGCGTCAGGAACACCCTTTGCTTTTGGACAATGGTGAGAGTGTTTCATCACCAACATCTCTTGGAGTCCTTCCTAATAAATCATCCCCTGGAGAGTCTTCTAAGAAATTATTCTGCCTTGTATGGGTGAAATGAATAAATGATCACCTTTGTGATCCTTTAGTCTTAATGCTGTTTCCAGAATATATAGGTTTAAGGGACCACAATAAAGCATTTGCACTGTCCATGTGGGACATGGACATGTGGGACTTCTCTCCTTCCTACTCTAGAAACCTTCTGTATTTTTTCAGCCTCCTTTTTCAGTAGGGATGAGAGTTTCTTTTCTGGAAATTGTGTTTCAACTTCAGTGGCTACAAATGTGTAAAACACTCCTCTTCTCTGGGGGAAAAATCTTTGTATCAGGGAGCAGAACTTTGGGACATCTTTCATTGGTTCCCTGTCTTTACTGATTACCAGTTTGTTATTTTGCTGCTGGGTCTGCCTACTGCCTATATCAATAGATAGAGGACTTCTTTTGGCCAATTGTTCCACAAGAAGGATAGGATAGCTCCAGGGAAAGCAGTAGCTTGGATGTAGAGCCTGCAGACAACAGTTTAAAGATGCTCAGTGTGCTTGAGACAAAGTCCTTTCTGAAATTGCTGGGGTTTGCAAATGCCAAAGCACATCCCATTGGAGAAGGTGCCTAGATATTCATAAACTAAGTGGGCAGGAGGGCTGGGGTCACCTGTGGGGAAGAGCCATGGTGAGGGGCACTGGCAAGTGGTCACAGGGAGGAAAATTCTGGTGGCAAGACCAAGTAGTTTGACCTTGATACAATGGGGAAGAGGAGGTGGCAGAGGAAAGTCTGTTTCATGCCAAAGCAGCCCTTTCATTTCCTTGTTCTGAGGGTGTGCTTTCCTTCTTTAATTGTGTGCAGTTCTCCCCTCCTGGACAGCTGCTCTCAGTGCCAGGCAACATCATGGTTTATTACAGTGGCACCAATGACTCCAAAGCGAAGGATGTGTTTGTCATGTCTCATTTACTCAGTGCCAGAGTCATGCAGGGACATCTTCTGCTTGTGCTGAGCATCCCTGCGCCGTAGATTGGGCTGCAGTCCTGGAAACCCATCACATATTTCTTAGCATTGCAGCCACTGTAGGAGTGAACTCCCAGGGGATACGTCAGTGAAAGGCTCCACAAATCACAAGATCTAGTTCTGCTGCTCCATATAATTAGGGATTAAAATGAGTGAAAACAAAGCAGCAATTTTCTTATTGATCCCTCAGCAAATAGTTCTGTCTATTTTCTTCTGTATTGTTTCTTCTTATTAAATAGCCTTGAATAAGAAATGTCAGTCAAATGAATTTAGATTCGTGGTGCTTCAGACAGAAATCAAAGCAGGATTGAATGAGGAACGATAATTAGAGGGAGGAATTCCACCTCCATGTGCTTCTTCCCTTGCTCAAGGAGTGCTGATTTTATCTAAATTGCCAAAGCTGTGAGCAAATGAGAGGTGATGGGAATTATAGACTGCAGACACTGAGACAAAGCAAGGGAAGCTTTAATTAGTGCATTTTAAAGTAGAAATGAATTTCCTGGGAATAAATTATTAAATTCAAGACATATGGAGCTTCCTAGAGGTGAACTGAAAAGCTTTTTACCCTCCAGAACCCGGGCTCATCTGTCTTGTAGAAAGAAGTGACCCATCATTGGGGTCTGAAACACATCTGGATGAATCCTTCTTTCTTTGTATCTCACTCTTTTTTATTTTTTTTTTTATATTGAGGAATTCCCATTGCTGCAGATTCCTATCAATGCAACATAAAGCAGAATTTTTTTCCAGTACTCACATTTACTCGTTCAAGTATTAGTGATGGATCTACCATTGCCAAGGGATTGGGAGTTACATATTGAACCTACTGGTACTGAAAGGAAGTTACTTTCCTTTCAGTTCTCCTCTCCTCTCTGTTGTCATCCTTTCATCACACTTGTACACACATAAGTCACTGGGAACCTTAAGACACTGACCTTTCTATTTTTCAACAGATTTTCACAGCTTTTCAAAGGGCGAGACAGTAACAACTCTGTGCTATTTGGAGGTGGATAGAGATTCCTATTTGGATTGATGGAGCTGAAACGAATCCATTTAGCTGTGTGCTTTAATCCAGAATTCCCTGACTCAGCAGAATTACTCAGTCCCTTAATTATTTACATATTTTGTGTGGGTGTTGCTCACAGACCTTGTTGAAGGAAGCAGGAGAGGAGCCAGGACCAGAACTGATGGTTGTGTTATGGGAGTGCTCACAGACCCCTGCTGCAGCTGCTGCACAAACACAGAATGGAATGTCTTTGCCCCTCCAAGAGTAACACTATTCTCCTCTGCCCTGAAAAGTGGGAATGAAAGCTGAGAGGCTGGTGGATGGATGGACAGGCCACCCAGCAGCACCTTTCTGACAGCTTGGGGTTTGCTGGCAGTGGTGCAAGGGAGATCAGTATGTCCTGGAAAATCACCCTGTCCTCCCTTCCTGGGGTGAACCAACACTTGGGACCTTCCAAAAATGCTGCTCTTCTTCTGGCCAGATGTGTAAGATAACACACATGGGTAGGGCAGAGGTACAACCTCACGGCTTCAGCTCAGGGGTTTTTTTGGCAAAGGGACCTAAATTTCCATGAAGACTAAAGAACCCCACACCCTCTCTGGGAAAACAGGGCTCACCCGCTGGTTTTTCTGATGTTGGCATTTGGTCCCAGAGGTTAATCTGTGTCACCCACGATGAATGATGCAGTCAGGGGGTATTGAACGCTGATGTGTTTCTCCTATGGCAAGCTAGAAATGTTGCAAACTTGTGAGCTGCAGGAGGAAATGGGCTAATTTCAGATTTGTTCCTAGCCCTCGCCATGCGAATGGTGTCGCTGCGAGCCCAGCAATGAAGTTCACTGTGTTGTAGCAGACTGCGCAGTCCCCGAGTGTGTCAACCCAGTCTATGAACCAGAGCAGTGTTGTCCTGTCTGCAAAAATGGTAAGAAAGCACATACAAAGACATATAAAGGAAACATTTGATTAAGATGTTGTTGTTGATGCATCCCCAGGAGGTTTGTTTCCATCGCACAGGCTGGTGGTGGGGCTGTTCCTTCTCCCTGTGCGTGGGCCTCGGTTACAGGGTGCCAACTGTGGAAATTAAAGGCTGCCCTTCCTGGCCTGTCTCTTCTCCTGGAAGCAGATGGAATGGCTGACTTGACTAAGGCTTTATGGGATTGAGTCCTGATCTCAGTGATTGTTGTTTCATGTCTTTGCTTTTTTCTCATAATTCGTCCAACATAGAATCAAGTTTATGAGAAAAGAGAAAGTCTTTGTCCCTAAATTAAGAAAACAATGGTTATTACCTGAGACCAGGGGAAAACTCAACAAAATCAATGGCAAAACTTCTCCTGTGGCCAGTAGGACACGCACCAAGCCCAGAAGGTCATTCGTTGTGTGCTGGAGTCTGTGTGTGTAGCACTGGCTCTCATTGTCCTGCTTAAATGATTTCATGAATTGGAGTCTGATTCATCAATACTTTGAGAAGGGTTTTGGAATGACCAAAAATACCTCTTTGGAAAATAAATCTGTTTCCAAGAAGGTCTCCCCAGTCTTGTACCACAGTCTCTGAAAAAGCACCTCTCTCCTAACGTAGATGTGAAGACAGATTAAAAGGTAAGGTAGCTGCACATAAACCTCTTCACAGCTTTCTAAACATGTAAGAAATGGCTACTTGGATTCATCTTCTCGTGTTTAGAATTCACTATCTGTATATATTTTCTCTTACATACATCACTGCTGCTGGATAAGAGTAATGGTTGCTTTTGGATCTAAATGAAAATGTTTGCAAAGAAATAACATTTTCAACACATTTTCTGCTCTTTAAGACAGAGAAAAAGAAAGGGTTGGAAATGCAAAATACTTTTACTACAAGAACTGGAAAAATTAAAAAAGGTCTGGAAAATTGTACCAAGAATACGACTTGAAATCCTGAGGTTTGTATTAAACCATGATTTTTGCACAAAAGTATATTTAAGATTTTCATTTAGTTTTGTGTTTCTGGTGAAAAGCAGAAAATGTTAATAGGAAATTTCATTGGTTTGTTGTTGTTGATGAACTCCAGAGAACAGGTTTGTTCCCCAGCTGTGTCCACCACCTTTGCATATGGCCCTCCATGCCTGGGTGTGAGGTTTGCCATCACCCTCACAAGACAGGTGTGTGTGCAGGTGACCCTGGGGTCGCAGTAGCTCAGACTCACCCGTGTGTTTGGCCTCTGTGTTCCCATCACGTGCAGGGATCCTGAATCCTGAACCCCCCTCATTTACAGTGGCACAAATCCAGCCTGTGAGCTTCCCTCGGGCTTCCCAGAGGTGCCTTCACACAGGTCCAGGAGCTGCTGGATTTCCCTGCCAACCCTTCACCACCATGACCATTTCCCCCAGTAACCAGACTCCTCCTCTTCGGGCATTGGTGGCTTTCTGTGTTGCACCCCTGACAAACAGAGTGCCCAAATAACCGGGAGAAAGGGAAAGAAGCAGCTCCTGCTGATGGGAACAAGGGACAGGAGAACAAGAAGGAAAAGCAGCCACATGCTGAAGGGACTGTGGGACACGGTGTAGTGATTGGAACACTCAGGTGGAAGCCAGGAGGCTTCACCCATGGTTTTACCAGATCCCTCCACTCCTCTCTTCACTCATCTGTGGGGGATACAGATATGAAAGCTGCCTGCCATGGGAATCCTGCTCCCTGGGGCCAGGGAGGCACAGCTTAGCCAGAGGTGGGTCGTGGCTGTTCTTTGGGACTGAGGAGCATATTACATGGGGGGTAGTTTGGGCTGTATCTCTCAAAAATGTAATGAAATAATTCACACAGTGATAGAAATTAGTAGGGCACCTTTGTCACAGGGAATGTGATGAACATCTTGTTACTGGATGTAGCTGGGTGTGGCACACACCCTTTGCCTTTCTCTTACAGTTTGAGAGACTCAGGTGGAAGTAGCAGCCATTGCTGTGTCTCTTCCCAGCTGAATCCCTCTGACACATCCTAATGAATGAGGAGGACAATGTTTTCAGCTGTCTGTTCATCTTGAGACCAAAATTTTGTCCTTCAGCTCTCCACTGCAGCCAGTCAATTAAAGCTGAGTTTCACAAATGCATGAAGATAACACAAACTGACAGACTCACTTAAATCACTGAACCCCCTCTTTTTTTAATTTATTTGTTTTTTTCCTTCCATCCAATAGCCTTTGCTTTTTGCCAAAGTGGTCAAGACATTTTCAGTGTCATGTTTCAGTGTGATGAAAAGATTTCAGCTTAATCTTAGTCCCTGTGGTCATCATTTTGGACTGGCAAAGAGAAGAGCTCAAGGGATGCAGTTGTTTGGGGGGGGGGAAAAGTCAATCTGTAGAACAACATGAAGTGCAAATCCTCCTTTCCAAAGCTACTCCTTAAAATTTTGGAAAATCCTCATTTTAGGTTAAAACACAGCCCTGCATCATTTGCTGCACTCTACTAGCTGCATGGCTTGCCTGCTTGTTTAGCTGTTGCTGCCATTAACAGGAAAGTAATTTCCTCTCAATCCATCCAGATTCATCTCTTTCTTAACTCTGTCTTGCCAAGGGCAAAACTGCTGTGCAGCAGTGAGCACTGGCACAGGTTGCCCAGAGAAGCTGTGGCTGCCCCATCCCTGGAAGTGTCCAAGGCCAGATTGGACGGGGCTTGGAGCAACCTGGGATAGTGGAAGGTGTCCCTGCCCATGGCAGGGGGGGGGAAACAAGATGAGCTTTAAGGTCCCTTCCAACCCAAACCATTCCATGATTCTATGATTCTGTGATAACACAAAAAAATCTGTTGATTCTAACGTGCCTGACCTGAAAATTCATAGGAAACCAATATCAATTTCCCTGCCATCATTTAAAAGCAGTCTGAACAAGTGGTTTTATTTCTTATGTTCAAAAGAAATAAAATTGTTATCTCATGCCTTGCTAAACACTGCAGCTCGTGCAGAGCTAGCTTTGCATGGCAAGGGAGACACAGAGCAGGAGGAGTTCACTAGGAGACTGAAATTTGGGGGTGAGGGAGGGAGAGGACGTTTTCTCCTTTGTGTCCTTTCATCTAATTTGTCAGAGTGGATTTTGAGGGCGATGGCTCCAGGTGCTGTGCAGCATTTCTGTCGTGGAGATGAAAGGTCACTGGATTTCACGTCTCCTGGTAGTGACAGACCACAGAATTATGGCCCCGAGTTGTTATTTCTAGTCATTGTGACTTCTCCAGACAGAACTGTGTCAGCTCTCTCATTAACTCTCTCCTCTGCAGCATCTCAAACTTGCCTATCGCCGTTAAATCAATGTCGTGGCTGCCACCATCCCCACTACCCCTCCTGCCCACAGGTTCCCCTGCAGTTCAACAAGGACATCCATCCACTCTGCTTATGCCAAGGCCTTTCCACGCCAAAATCCATCCTCCTGTGGCCAGGGCTGTGGACATGCCTGTGTGGTGTTGCTCATACCTCCTCTGGGCCTTATCAGCTGACCCTGAACTCTTGCTTTCCCAGCTTCTGCTTGTCCCTCCCCATAAATCCATCCAGTGCTGCAGGGTGGGTCCTGTTGTTGGTGGGACACGTGTTTTTAACACCCTTTCCTATGCATCGCCTGGAGGTTGCTCTTTCCGTTTCCTTCAGCCCTTTGGATGTGGTCTGGCAAGGGTGCAGGATGCAGGAGTGGGGGGGATCCCCAGTGTATCATCCCTCATATCTCTTAATCTGGTTTAATCTGTGATCCGGATTAAATGGTTCCTCTTCTTTGCCAGCCCCACGCAACTCTCATCTACTGCTGTGCACAAAGGGAGAAATTCACTGTGTTTCACCTTCCCCCCCTGAGCTGTCTGAGCCAAAACCACCCCTCCCAACGTGCCCTTTTGGGGGTGGGCAGTAGCTGTGCTCCAGCAGGGAGTCCCCACGTGGCCTTGGAGGTCCTTCAAGGACCGATCCTCGCCCACTGCTCTCCGGGGGCTCAGCTTCACACCCCTCGTGCATCCATCCCTTTGGCTGCTCCACGGAAGGAAAACCAGATGCAATTTCCAAGTGGCAGCCTCACAGCTGCCCAGGGAGAGGCTAGAGGTGAGTGGAGGCAAGGAAAGGGCAGCACGGGGCTGCCAGCGACCCGTGTTCTCCTGACTTTGCAAAGTGCTCCTTCGGAATTGTGTCCAAAAATAACCTCGGCATTAGCGAAAACTCATCATCATGGGGCTTTTTATGGGCACAGCTGTGTCAGGGAAATTAATTGTAAAATTCTAATAAATGCCACAATAGAATTGTTAACTTCCTGTCCTCTCTAAAGTGTGAAATGCTTTTCAGAGCATTTCAAAGGCGCCTTCACCCATTTACACATGCATTAATGCAATTGCTAAAATAGTCTTTGCTGTGGTGCTTTCATTTTCTTGAGGGATGAGCAGAATAAGTATTACACATTTCTGTTTTGGAGTCTGGTTTTGTCTTTAATTTAATTTTTGTTGCCACCAATCCTCAACAAAAGAATTTGTTACCCAACAAGCCAGATAAAAGCTAACATGTCCACAGTGAAATATCTCCTGGCAAGTGTGCTTACTCAGCCTGGGCTTCTGGAGACATTCCTGATGGAATACTGGGCAGCAGGAAGACGTTTTGTAGATAATCTGTCACTGAGTCTTTAATTAAAGTTTTAAATTATCACAGTGGATACAGATTTCCAAGTAAAGAGGCTGATCCTGCCCTCCACACACAAGTAGAAGATCTCTTTGACCTTCAACAGATTTTACACTGGTAAAATAGCATGTCTTCAGGCAGAGCTCTTGTGGATATTTATTATAATATGCTATAAATATTAATAATTCCCTGCAAATGTCTCCATATTGGAGGACATGAGCACAAAAGTGAGTAAATAATAATTTATTTCCATGCATATAAAACCACAATTTACCTAAGCTGCTCTCCTAATTCACTGAGAATATAAACTTGCTGCTCATTATTTCTCAGTTGGAGCTAATTTGAAATAAGCATTCTGCACCCCAGCCTGCTCCTGCTGTAACATACCATGCCTTGCTCAGGAAAGCCCCAAGGATTTTCCCAGTCTGCTGAAGCCAAGGGCAGCCTTTGCTGTAGCAAACAAATACATTCTACACGTGTCCCTAAGTGAATTTTGCATGTCTCTGTGTAAAGTAACAGCCAGGGGCAGACCCTCGAGGCTTCAAGGATTTGTGGGGACAAAATGCTCTGTCTGAATGTGAATTCTTGGAGGTGAAGGTAATGGATTAACAGTGCATGTTGTTAACCAATATTGACAAAAAGAACTTTCCCACGCGGTCTCTGTCATTCTAAATTATCGGCTGTCTTGAAAAGTGCCAAGATTTTAATATCAAATAATCCAGTGCCTGGATATTAAGGCTACTTGTGCTTTATTGCATAAATATAGCTTGTTATTTATCTGCAAGATGTGGATCATTGAAGCTCCAGGTCATTGTTTTGGAAAGCTTCTGCTTCTTACCTGATCAGTGACAAAAAAATCAAGGAAGTGTGGAAAAAATTACTAAAGTTTGAGGAAAAAAAATAAAGAAGGATTTGGGGAGAGGATGTTTTGTCTGCCATTTGATTATATACAACTGTTGGAGGAAAAGGTGACACAGAAAATGTGCCAAGAGGATGAGAGAAGACTTCATGTTCATTTACTTTATGGAAAACAGTGATTTGGAGCCATGGGGAGATTCCTTTAGGGAAAAAAAAAAAAAACCACCAAACCTAAAAACCAAACAACTAAATAAAATTCCTCTTCTAATTTATTTCAGGAATTCCTGAAATGGCCAGATTTTAAGATTGCACTTAACCCCCCTTCAGTCAAACTCTATGCAATATGCTGATTGCTTGTGCAGAGGCAAGTTGAATGTGAGCAGCCCAGAAGAGGACGTGTTCCCCACGCCGGACTTTGCTGGACTCCACCATCCTCTTCCCAGGTCCCGGAGACCGAAGGCAGTAGGGTGGTGTGGGCACAGCACCCCTCATTCCTGGGGGATGATGGCAGCCATCCAGCTTTGGGGCACCCACCCCTCCCGTGTCAGCTGGGGGGCACAGGAAGGACCAGCTCACACTCCTCGGGATTACCAGCAGGAATGGGAAGTGTGGTGCCCCGTTAGCTCAGTTAAAAGGGTGACTTGATTACCAACAGAGAAAGAAGGGATTGATTTAAAAGCTGGTAGAAGATCAAGACTGAAAATGTCGTGGTGTATTTGGAGCAGGCAGGCACCAACCTGACACAAGACTCCAGTACTTGCCTTACTGCTCCTTGAGAAAAGAAGGCATTTCACTGAAATTCACTTTTGTGGAGCTCCTTCACCTCCATCACTCCAGGCCAAGTGGTTAAAGGCACCTAGATGCCGAAATTGCTGGTGGGAATTGGACATGTAAGCACCTGTGAAGAGCTGGAGCCTCCATTGCTTTGGGAAGTCCCCGGCAGTTGGATTACCCAGATGCTTAAATGCCCTGCTGACTCAAGACTGACCTGCTTCCCCCGGACACAACTGTTGGAAGAGTCATCTGACAACAGCAAAAAGCTTTACAAAGGTACACAGAGGTTAAACCTTCCAAAGTGAGCCATCCTGGTGCTGGATAGCTCCAGGGAGGGCTGAGCTGGGTCTGCCACCTCCTGAAGTTTCAAAGAAAGTGAGACCAAAAGAGGCAGGGGAGAGGAAAAGCCTTTAGAGAACAAAAAAGCCATGAACTGAGCAGCGCTTAATGTGATTAACTCTATCACACAGCTCAGTGCTCACACAAAGCCAGAGCTGCTGGACTGTGCAGTGCTGGAGTGACAGGGAAGCTGCTGGAAAAGCTCCAGTCAAAGGGAGCTGCAGTGAGGAGCCAGCAGGACAGCAGCCCCTTCACCCCAACACGTTCACCCAATGCTTCCCGAGCCTTTGTGGTCTCTTCCTCTGCTCAGCAAGCAAGAAAAGGATAATTCACAAATTAAACATGGCAGGAAAAGGCTCTGCCTGACAGCCAAAGGCCAAGCAGGAGCTGAAAGCTGCTATCCTGAATTTATACCCCAGATCCTAACCATGCTTCCACCTCAGCAGAGTCCCAAATGAGTGTAACAGGCACCCTAAAGAGAAGGGCCAGGGAGGATTGTGAGAAGCCATTTGTTGGATGGGACTAGCTCCAAAGCTGTCTTGTAGTGGACACTGCTCTCAGAGATGTGGGAAACATGTTATATGGTCTGCATGGCTCTTTAAACTGAGAAATACTTGTTAAGAAGCTTCTGCTCATCCGTGATTGTTTCCCCTTGGGAAAATGTTGCTGGAATTTGTGTGCACCAACCTATGGCAGTGGTAGTGCAAGATCATCATGCTAATATAGGGGTAGATGTTATAGACAGTAGCAGGGTCAGTTTGGGATTTTTTGTGAGGAGAAAGTTCCTAGATTCAGGTTGGGAAGTCAGGTTCCCTTTGCAGAAAACGAGCAGCCTGGGCACTACTGAAATGAAAGCAGGTGTGATGTTGCTGTTCCCCACCTGATCAGAATCTTGGTGTGACTTAAAAGACCAAAAGTAACATTATTACCCAACTACTTTGCTGTAAACCATTTTGCTGCAAGAGAAGCCTAAAGCCAAACCCTGCGTCCGTGTCCTTTGGTGTAATGTTGCTGTTTTACTCTGCTTTACTTCAGCTGAGGATCTGACCTGCTGGTGTCTGTGGGTTACTCAGAGGCACATTGCAGGAGGCTGGGGTGTTTTGCATGGTCAGGGATTCTAAAAGGATTAGAGATGGGTTTGCTTTTGCTGCTCTAGAAGGTTGGGATTGTTAAGCACATCTGTATGAGAAGAGTGGCAGACACTCTCTTCATGTATTTCTAATTTAATGAATGTTTAATGCTTCTTTTATTGGAGCCTACATATATGTAGAGGAGAGGACTTTAACGAGGGGTTGACTTATGTCAAATAATTGATGTTTGAGCTGCTCCTTTTACACGAAATGCAGACTTTACAGAGCAAAGAGACTGTAATGAAAATATGAATTAAAGATTAGAGCTAAGCAAGTCTGAGAACACTTAGAATTAAGAAAAGCGCATAGAAATTTTCTCCTCTCGCGTCCTTTCCTTCCCTCCACGTTCACTACACCTCCATCCTCTCTCCTTTGGCATTTCCTGCATTTCAGCTGCAGCCTTCTGTCTCTCCTACACCTCTGCACCTCTGCAAAGGAAAGCAGTGCAGTAACCTCGTCCTGGGCATTACTGCATGTCTGCACACCATCCCAGCCTTGCCAACTCACCCATCAGTTTGGCTGGAGAGACTAAAAAGTGTTTGTAGGGTGTGTTTTTCTTTCTCTCTACCCCTGATTTGCTGATGAAGTGCATCACCTGGGCAGAAGGACAGTGAGTGCAGGCTTGGGGGAACCGTGTACCACAGTTTGGTACAGCACATCCAAGTGAGGGTGCAAGGACACCGTGGTGCTGCTGTGTGGCAGGGGGGGAGCTGTGCTGCCTCTGGAAGGTCCCTGTAGGGCAGGGAGAGGCTGGCACGGTGCCAAGCCTGCCATCAGGTAATTGCCAGTCCCTGTTGTCCGGGGATGCTCTTGTGTCCACAAGCATCAGCATCCATTTCCTTCCACCCCTCTCCCCCTCGGTCAGCTGTCCATGCAGCTCTCAGTGCAGGTCTACAGGTGCAGCACCAGGACATTGCTTCTGCAGCAGGAGCCTTCTCTTGCCTCCATTCCTGCAGCACACACCTGGCTGGATGGGAGGGTGGTTTCTTGCTTTCGGTGGTTGTGTTTAGAAAACCCTTCCGCAACACTGATCTGAATTACTGCCCAAGACTGAAGAGCTTAGGCTTGGTCATGAGCCAATAAAAGCCTAGAAGAGAGGATGTTGCTTTCTTTGCTTTGGCTGGTTGGGCTGGCCTGGGTCAGCTCCTTGTGCCCCTGGCCATGGTGATGCAGCTCAGTGAAAGAGGGCTGGGCTGTCCTGACTGTCAGCACTTTGTAAGGGGAGGCAAACTCCAGGATGTCCAGGTTCCACTTGCTTCTGGAGTCATAATTGCCTCAGAGAATTCAGTAAGGAGTTTTAAGAAAAAGAAACGCATCTGGACCAGTCCCACAATTGATGCAAAATGGTGTAACTCATTTCACATCAGCTAAGCCACATTTTTGTCCCAGTTAGTTACAAATGTTTTGTGCCATGTAGTGCTGGTAGGGAAGCAGTTTGTTAGAATAAATGGAGCAGGAGCCAATGTGCCCAAAAGAGAAAGGCTGATGTCCTGCAGAGGGAGCTGTTGAGAGAAGGGGGTCTGTGTGAAGATGAGCACACAAAGTTCGCCCTGACCTTTCAAAGCTCAGACTCTGTTCACTGCAGCCATTTGAGAGTGTTTGAAGAAGATGGGAATATGTTGGTCAGAAAATGCTGACTCACTGAAACCTCCCCGGGAAAAAGGCCAATTATAGCAAACTCTCTGTATGTTAAAAAGGGTCAGGGAAAAACCTTGAAGTGATCAAATGCCCCATTTAATGCTTTTAGAACAAACTGACTCAAATCTGGGAAGGTGGAGGGGGTGATATGGTTTTAGATGTAGATCTTTATTTTATAATTTGGAACATTTTAGACAGGGAACACAGAAATGAAGGGGCTTTTTGCCTGATGAATTATTTCAGACAGCCTGGTCTGATTTTAGTAAAAGTAAGAAGTTTTTATACCTTTGACTTTCCCTCCCCATTTGAGTGGTAGCAGAATAAGAGAAATAGCTCTGACTGGGATGGGAAATGTCCTCCCTTGGCTCTTCCCCTTGCCTGGTCAGTAGCCAGGTCCGGGATTGAAGGGACCCTACAAGAAAGATGGAAAGGGACTTTTGACAAAAACCTGGAGTGACTGGACAAGGGGGAGTGGCTTCAAACTGAAAGAGAGTCGATTAAGATTAGATATTTGGAAAAAATTCTTCCCTGTGAGGGTGGGGAGGGCCCTGGCGCAGGTTGTGTGACTGCCCCATCCCTGGAAGTGTCCAAGGCCAGGTTGGACGGGGCTTGGAGCAACCTGGGATAGTGGGAGGTGTCCCTGCCCATGGCAGGGGGATGGAACAAGATGAGCTTTCAGGTCCTTTCCAACCCAAACCGTTCTGTGATTCTGTGGAATCAAAATACTCCTCTGGAGTTAGGTGTCCTGGGGGCCACCACCTCCTTCCACACGTGGCAGGAAAGGGCTGTTGGCAGCTTTTGGGAAACTCTTGGCACCTTGCAGGATCACCCCCGCAGGCTTTGCTGTTTGCGAAACAGCACCTTGACTTGTGCTTTCTTGTCTCATTGCAATGCATGGGAAATGTCAGGAGGCGTGGGTGGAAGAGCCCTCGTTCGGTATTGCTGCGGTGTTCCCGAGTCTCGTTAGCTCGGGTCAGCGCCTCTGCCCGGTTTCTGGCTTGTGAGCCGAAATACCAGCGTGTTCTCAGCTCTCCCGGCGTACAGGAGGGGCTGCAGAAGCCGGGCACAAACAGCGTTTGCCGAGCCAGCCCGGTTAGTTTGCAAGCCAAAGCCGAGCCCCCGTTGGGTGTTCCTTCCAGAAAAGCCTCGTTCTCTGATCTCTGACTCATCACAGCCAGCGCTGACGTCCGAGGGACTCCTTCTGCAGGAGGATTATTCATCCAGCCGGGGCCGCAGCACCTTCCGATGCGTCATCCCTTCCCTTCCCGCCGGGAGACCTGCCCCTGGATGACGGAGCAGGGCAGGGGCTGCCAGCTGGTGATGAATGAATTTGTCTTGGTTTAGTTCGATTGCTGCACGCCAGGCTCTGGTACCCTCGCTGTGCTACAAGGAAAGCAGTGAGAGGGAATTTCTGGCTACTTTTCGAGCTGTGTCAAACAGAAAAAGAAATGTATTACAGGGAACGTCAAACTGTAATTATTAAGGGCTTGGAAAACTGTGATTAAAAATGAAAACCTGCCCACGAGAGTAACAATCACATATATTTGCTTAGGTTTTGCACAGAACTGCATTTTTTCTTGGCTAAATTCATGTCCCCCTAGAGAGCAAATGCAGCTGTGGTAAGTGAGACTGGTGTAAACTGGCCTGGCTGCCCTGCTCCAAGGGAAACACTCTGCTCTGTCAGCAGGTCAGGATTTGCCCCCCCCCAATTCATCCTAATGGCTTGACAGGGAAGTTTTTACATGCAAAAAAAAGCCAAGGCCGGTTCCTGTGCCCTTCTTGAAGAGTTTCAGGTGGATTTGAGAGACTTGCCCACGTGGTCTTTTGGGTTTCCCAGTTGGGTCAACCCATGAACTAAAGGTGGTTACTTTTCTTTACAGATTTAGCCAAACTTATATCTATGTATCTAAAGGCTCAAGGAGTGCTGATAGAAGGGGAATGGCCTCCAGAGAAGGAGCTACAAGCCCCCACCAAGAAACCAGGACTTTCCTTCCTCCTGTTGCATGAATAATGGGTTTTGAAGTTTGCACTGCCCTCCTCTGCTTGTTTTCTCTGTCTCATGGAATTGCTGCCTGCCCTCTCCCACCTTGGGTTCATGTGTGATCAAGCAAGAAGCTCCTCTGCTAATCAAGGGTTAAAGTGCTGCCTCTGTCCTGTAGCCAGAGAGGAGATGAGGGGATTCCACCAGCTAACTGGGAGCAGTGGAAGTGCCTGTGCTGGGATGCTGATAGGCACCATCAGACACTGGGACAACCTGTGCCAAACAGGCTGGGCTCTCCCAGCCCAGTGGATGCACCTGGCTTCCAAAGCCATGTGTGAATCCTTGCTGGAATAGGATTTGTCAGATGTGAAGGTAATGCTCAAGGTGCATCAGGGAAATGGGTGTGTTCTGTCCTCCTGACTGAGGTTTGGGCTTTCTAGGCATGACCTGCTCTGCTACAGGAAATGTTGTCACAAGGAAGGCTGCAGTAAACCGGGGACTGTGTGGGCTGGTTGTGTATCTGTCCTGCAGTGGGGCCAACTCCATCACTGTGTGCATTAATGGGCAGGTCACAGCCTGGGGGTCCGCAAAGGGGCTACAGCTCACTGACTTCCTGTTTTCCTAATTTTTCTAACTAATCTGTTGGGGGGGGAAAAATAAATAAAATCCCCCACATAAGCTCATTATGTCAAAGACTTTCCCAGCTGGTGAGGTGAAAGGTCTGGCAGCGCTTCCGGGAGTGGCACCTTTTAATGTCCTTTCAGTAGCAGCACCTTTTAGTAAGGTGTTCCTGCTTGTCTTTGTGGGCCCTGCTACCCCCTGTCTTCCAGCCTTAGCCCCATTGCTGTCCCACTGGGAGGGGGCAACCTCTTGGCGGGGGACTGGCAGTGAGTTTATCACCTCTCGCCACTAGGAGGGAGCCTTTCTGCAGCATCGGGTAGGGATACTGACAGGCACCACATCCCAGGAACGTGTCTGATGTGCTGCATTTTACCCCGTAGTTGCCGTGTTTCTACATTTCTGGACTGAAATCATTGAGGATTTTGGCTGTGCACCCCAGGAGGGAATCTCTGGGGCAGAGCAACACCCTGCATTTGGACATCAGCACCCACAAATCATCACAGAACAACAGAATGGTTTGGGTTGGAAGGGACCTTAAAGTTCCGGCCCCCTGCCATGGGCAGCGATGCCCATGTCACTGTTGCCACTTTGAATTCCTACGGCAGACAGGAAGCCCATGCTAAGGGTGACATTTTCCTTCTTTTTGTATCTCCAATTTAATTGGTACCAGAGTGAACACCCCACATTTATTTGTCCCACTCATCTCATCCTGCCCCTAAGGTTACACAAGACCCATACTAGTTTTTCTCCCAGAATTTTCCAGAGAAATATCTCAGCTAAAGACAAAAAGTTCATTGGGTTTGGCAATCACATCCCGACTGTCCGTGGAGGAAGGATGCAAAGTAAGAGTCAGGGGGGCATAAATAGATGCTGTTTGCTCTCAAAAGCCCCACGGGAGGTCCACTCAGCCCCAGCCTGGGCTCTCCAGGAGGATTTAGTCTCACTGGCTGAGGGCTCACTTGTGATACAGTGCTGAATGGCCCCGTTCTTGGCCTCCCACCCCTGCCTCGGGCTTGGCACATGGATAACTTGGGTCAGGCTGCCCTGTGGCAAAACCAGGTCCCTACCAGCCAGCAGGACTGCCACATTTTGTCACTCAAGGCACCCTAGTCAGGGGGTTTGGATGGAGGCAGAAGGCGCAGGAGGGATGGGGATGCACGGAAGGGTGGGCTGTGGGATCAGTAGGATGCTGGGGGAGGAAGGGAAGGAGTGCACAGCGAGGTGTGTGTTTGGTGTGACAGCACAACTCGGCTTTACTTTGACATCAGTGCCCCTCCTTCCACCCGAGCCAAAAATAAACCTCCCTGGCCCTGCTGCAGGATCTCGGCCGCGATAGGGAGGGGATCTGTCTTGAAGGCTGTCTCCAAACATCTCCTGGCTTGCTGCTGGGATTAAAACTCCTCCTGAGACAGCAGCGCTGGTTCTTGCAGCCCTCTGGGTGCTGACTTCCTCACTGCCATCACTGCGGAGGAGCAAAGAGGAGAAACGGGACAAAAAAAGGCAAGGGGAAGGAATGAAAAGCCAAACTAACAGAGTAACTTCTGCTGTTGGCAAGTTTTCATCTCCCAAGGTCAGCCATGGTTACGTTTGGAGAGTGCTTTGCTCTTTTTAGCAGTTTTGACTATTGCTGCCATATGCACAAAGGACCATCTGGAAATCCGTTCCCACCTTCAGTGAGTGTTAACACCGAGTTGCCCTGGGCCGCGTTTGCTCGGCGGCAGCGGCTCCGCGTTGAGCGCACTTGGGCTCCCCCTGGAATCCCCAAGGAGGGACTGGTACCACCCTGTCAGGGTGTGCACAGAGCCCTCCGGCCTCCCCAGCAATTCCCTCCCTCGCGGGGCTTGGGGTGGCCTGGCTTTTGGGGTGCTTATTTTCCATTCTTTTTTTTGCTTCGGGTGGTTGTTGAGCTCAGCCTTTGTTATATGTGTGCAGGAGTGTGTTTCATTTTCCAGATTAGAAAATGCTCAGAGGTATAATCAGGTCCTTCCATAGTATTTAATTATCCATAATTAAAGGCATCTACACAAAGCAGCAGATTTTCAAAGACTGTTCTTGTGTTACATTGCTAATGAATTAAGTAATTAATTGGCATTGAGAAAATACAAGAGGAAACATCAATCTTTTGAAGTAAGGCATTTTTTAGGTGTTTTATAAAATCATTAACTTGTATCAGGTCAGTAGCTGTTCTAATGTCTAAATCCCCTTCTTGCTTTAAAAAAAACTCTGAAGGACAAAATGAAGACAGGAAAAACAAGGAATACTTGCTAGAGTGTGGATGTACTTGGAAATGGGCAGCTTCATTTGGAAGTCGCTGTCCATCACTTTACCACTCTGTTCCTGCAGTTCCTTCCCCTGCCAATAAGGTCTGAACCAATTCCCATCACACTTGAGAACACAGTTTGCAGTTTCAAACCTTCAGATACCCACAAGTTTTGTTAAAAATAGTTGTCTGCTAGGCTTAGTTTTAGTGATGCACGTTCCCCTGAAGCAAGGCACTGTGTCTGTGCCTCAGTTTCCCCTGTGCTCTCTCCTTCCCCGGGGGAATGCTGAGGATAACGGGCTCCTGGTTTGAGGCTGTTGGGACACTGTGGTGCCCCTCCGGCGAAGGCTGTCTCCAAACATCTATCCAGTAATTAAGTAATAAAAACAGACCAGCAGAATGAGGGGTAATGAAGCTTTCTGAAGGTTTAGGGGGAAGGGCTGCAGAACCACCCATATCCCAGCCTTTCCTCATTCCTGGCTGCTGCCTTACAGTGCACAGTAACCATCCTGTCCCAGCACATCCCCATAATACCATCACATGGCATCTGCTGGAGTACAAAAGTGGTTGTGCCCTCTGGGGTGACACCCAGGATTATTAGCAAAGGAAAGGACGAGCCTTTCCCATTGGATGATTTTGTTAAATGCAGCTATTCACATGCAAAACCAGCACTGCTCATTTTATTTCTATTTATTTCTATTAGCAACTGGACTCTTTGCATGACACCGTCAGGAAGCACCGTGGAAATGCCATGGATACCATTAAATTCATATAGTGTAATGGGAAGAGCAAAAATCTGGGGACAAAACGTGGATTAAAGCTGCTTCTGCAGCTGCTGGAGAAATCAGGACAGGTCCCAGCAGAAGGGTTTAGGAGCCTGTTTATTCCAGAAGCACCAACCTCTCCTTGTGTCACCTGTCCATCAGACAGAGGTGTGCCTGTCCTTGCAGTGTGCTCTCCCCCTCTGTGCCCTCACGGTCCTTCCATCCATCCTGCCCTGCCCTTTCCACCCCCTCCTCCTCCTGTTTCCTCAGGAGCAGCAGTGCCATGGCTTGTCTCTCTAACACCAGGCTTATCACTTGCTTGGGGTAGGGTTAGAGGGGAGATGTTTTCCCAGTTTTCCGTGCTAGTGGCAGATAATTAAATTGCCCAAGCAAATTAAGGAGTAATGTTTCTGCCATTGTGGTATTCCCTTTCTACAGGTAATCAGTCATTTGCATGGATATGCATAGAAGTGGGAGCTCTGCCACTGCAGCCCCACCTGAATTTACAGGGATGAAAAACAGGCAAATCCAAGGACTGATGCCACTGGGCTTTGTTAAACACCCTCCAGAAGAGCCATCCTTTGACTGGAGGGGGAACCTTTGGTGTCTGACAGGCTTTTAGTTTAACTTGTTCATTAAATTCACCTTTCACTTGGGTCTTACCCCCCCATGGCCATCACTTCTGTGTCCATCATCATGGGGCCAGGGGAGTGGGAATGGTGGTGAAGAGACAGGAGGAGGGTTTGCTCTGTCACACTAAATTGGGTTCTGCTCAAAATCAGCAGCAGAAAACCCAACAGCTCAAACAGGAGCCGAGAGCAGAAAGAAATGGTTTCCACAGCAGCTCTTTCCTTACTTGAAAGGTTTTATCTTTGCCTTGAAGTCCCATTTCTAACACAATCCCCCATGCAAAACCTTCATCAGAACAACCTGTCACCGGGTGGCAAACAGAAGTGGGGCGATGCTGGTGCCCTCAGAGCATCCCACTGGTCCCACACCACCTTCCCACGGTGACCTGGGTTGCAGTGAAGCTGTTTTCTAGACCGGAGCTGGAGGTTCCTCCTGAGCACGGGGTCTCCCCCAGCTCAGGAAACCCTCGTTCCCCCAGGCAGGGGCTGGGCAGGGGCTGCCTCGTGGAACAGGCAGCCAGTGCTGCTGCACCTTCATCCCCCAGTGCCAGGCTGGGTGTGCAGGGGACTCCACATCTCAGTGAACAACTCACATAAATGTCTAGCAGTCCTGGCTCTCCCTCACATTTTTTTCCTTCTGTTTTATACAAAATGAGCCAAGTCAGTTTCCACTTCATTTATGACGGATCTGAAAAAAAACCCCACCCCATAAAACATCATGCACAGCTGTAGTGACCAAGTTAGATTCACTTCTGGCTTTACATGAGTTGACGTGCAGCCAGCTCTCTTCATACATCATCTGGGATTGCAGTTAAGTATGAAATACTGTTTTAATTCTTACACCAAATGTGGGGGTTTTTTTCTGAAGAAAAAAAGTCATAAAAATGTTAAAATGGGCCATAAAAATCATTATATTTTCATAGGGAGCACAACCAAGAGGCGAATAAGTTGGCTAAAAGCTCAAAAAACCCAGAGAAAAAGTGCTGGTTGTTATTCTTCTGTTGTTAACCTCTGCCTTGGAATGGAGATACATGGGCAGGGAGCAGAGACTGGGCTATTTTGGCACTTCCTTCCCTGGAGAAGGGGAACACCCCTTCCATGGACAGAGAGCTGTGGCTGCTGGAGCTGCTGCATCCCAGGACAGTGTCCCTTGGGAGCTGCCCCAAAACCATTACCTGGGGCAGGATGAACAACCAGACACGTCCCCAGCTGAGTTTCTGCTCTGCATCCCAGTCCCTTTCTTGGGTGACTTGGGAAATACTGTGGGCACAACCACCTGGACCAAGCCTGTCCCATGGACGTGTTGTTCTGTGGCTGCTCCTGGAACCTGAGCTGGAGAGGGGAAGGCAGCAGACACACAACAGCACATTTTATACCTATAATATATATATTATGAGGTCCAGCTTTTCTTCTCTTTGGCTGTTGATTTTACTGATAACATTGTTTGCTGATTCAGTAGTTTAATGGTAGTTTTATTAATTGATTTCTTCTAAATTAATCTATTTGATACCAGCTAAAAAAAAAAAAACAACAAAAAACCCACCAAAACCTCACTTTATTTGCCATGTTTGAACCATTAAAAAAATTAATGTACCTTCAGCGCCGTTGGAGTTCATTTTGGGAAATATCTTTTTAAAAGCCTATTATTTAGCTGAAAAGTTACAATGACCCCAGAGTAGCTTTCATTGCCCACAATTACAATCTACCTGTATTTTTTAAAAAATCTATGGTATTCTCCTAAAGCTTTGTGCTGTCTGCAAAGGGATTTTTAAGAGCTAATCCTGTTTGCTTGTTCAGGTAAATGTTGAAACATGCATTTGTCCCTTAATAGATGGTTACTGCTGGCTTGGAGGTGTTACTGTTTTCCTTCTTCAGCCTTGAGTGTGCACGGCCAGAACTGACTCAAACCCCGTTTCAGAAGGTGGTTCCTGCCCCTGCAGTGCTGGGCCCCGTTGCCTGAGCAGTGTTTCTAACCATGAGCCAAACTTTTCAGTGCTGATCAGGGTGTTTGCACACAGAGAAGATCCCTTTAAAATGAAGAGGAATTTGGTGTGCAAATCCCACAAGATACTTTGGAAATGCCAACCTGCATTTTATATTACAAGAAATGGGGGAAAGCCCTGTATTTACAGGTGGGTGTGGAGCCCTGGGAGCAGCTCTGCTGCTGTCTGAGAGCTGATCCTGCAGCGGCTGCTCCGTGGCTTTGGCAGCAGTGGATCCCCTTCAGGGCTGCCCTCCATCAGGGGCATCCCTCAGTCAGCAGAGAGAATAAATGATGAGGAATGTGATACCTCTTGGTTTGCACTAAAATCTAGCCTGACCCTGCTGGCTGACACTGGAAGGTGTCCCTGCCCATGGAGGGAGTGGAAGGTCCCTTCCAACCCAACCCATTCCCAACCTTGGGCGTGGTCCCCCACTGTCCTGCTCACCCCAGAAGCCCAGCAGACGAAGTGTGGAGTGGGGCTGGAATTTGCAGCTGGTGCTTTGGGGCTGTGGAAGGGCTGCTCCTGGGTGAGTGATGGTGTCCAGCCTGTCCCGATGTGTCAGTGCTGATGGACGTCAGTGCTCCCCGACACACGGCTTTTAAATTGCACCCATAGATCTTGCTTGCACCACAACAGTCCTGCTCCAGTAGTTAGTGGTGCCTGAAGTTATGTCTCCACATCCAATTAAGTAACTGTGCTATCAATAAGGAGGAGTAATGCAGTGTATTCCCTTCTGGATGTCTCCCTGTCCCTCATCTGTTTGCTGCCCCTGATTAAGACAGATAACGAGCTATCAGTAATTTTGTAACTGCGGTGCAAAGCAGTGAGAATTCAATCAGTCTGTGTCTCTGGGTGCCAGGCCATAACTTAGGGAACTCGAGTGGGTCCCCTGCACTCATTCCACTCCAAGGCAGCAGGTGCTTGGCATTGTCTGAGCCAAGCCTGGGTGAGATGAGCATGGGGAGAGCCAGGAGGGGATGTGGGGCCACCAGGAGATCCCTGTCCTCCTCGGCTGCCTGGGGGCTGCTGGTGTGTTTAATCTGTGTTGTGCTGCCTGCATTGCTGGCAAAAGTCAGCCCTGAATTGAGCTTTTCACCTCCCTCTTGCCTTTGTAATGCAACCCTTCTCAGGATGTAGGGCTTGCTTAGAGTGAGCAACTTGGATTTAATTTGGACAAGGATACTGCAGAGATATATACATATTTTAATGCAGAGATTAAATAACTTTAGGCATCTTCAGGCACCCAGTAATGTGAATTATGGCTGGAAAAACCTCTCCTGTAAATAGGCAATACTTGAGAAGAGCTGTTAGCATCGTCTTGTGAGCAGTGAAATGTGCAGGAATGATGGAAAAGGGCTGCAGATCAGCTTCAGAGGAGATTAATTCTTTGGGGCAACGGTGCACAGGATTGAAAGCTCCTGGGTGTCCAGAAGGTACCACCGGATGACTCCAGGAGCTTTTAGCCAGAGCCAGTGGGGTTTGTCCACAAATAGAAAAAGGAAAAGACTCTCATTTTCCAACATTTTAGAGAAAAGAGTGAAATTGGGGACATTTATGAGAGGGGCCATCTCTCCACTGGGGCTGAACAAGGCAGCAAAGGGAGAGGGAACCTTCCACCTTGATGGAAGGAAGGAGGAGACACTTGTTGCCATGGCTGGGAGCCATGGAGTTACAGGACAAGGGGGAATGTTTTTAAACCAACAGAAAGCGGGGTTAGCTGGGATATTGGGAAGAAACTCCTCCCTGTGGGGGTGGTGAGGCCCTGGCACAGGTTGCCCAGACAAGCTGTGGCTGCCCCATCCCTGCAAGTGTTGAAGGCCAAAGCAGTGATTGTATGAACTTGAGATCCTCTGCCTGAAAGTGGAAACAGTCCGGGCAGGAGGAGGCCTGGCCACAGAAGCATCACTTGCTCCATCATTGCATTTCTCCATGTGTTGGTTCCTTCCAGCAGAGAGGGCAGAGATGACAAGCCCACCTTGCCGGGAGCTCTTTGCACCATCTGCACTGGTGAATGGAGCCCGGAGCAGGCTGGCATGTGGGAAAGCTCCTGTCCTTCCAGGAAAACACGGGCTGAAAGCAAACAAGTAACAGGGAAAAAAGGGCTGTGGGCACTGTAGATGTATTTCAAACTTCCTTGGCTTTGCTTACATGGATATGTGCACACACACCCACACACCACTACGTACTTCAGGTCCGTGCAAGGCTTTCTTGGGGGATTTTAAAATATCAACAGCAACCAAAAAAGGGGGGACAGGGCAATTCCTGAGCTTAGGAATGGCAGAGGGGCTGGAGGAGGCTGCTGGAGCCCCCACTAGCCCTGTGGTCCCTCACACCTCTCCCCAGAATGTGCAGCCCACGAGCCACGGGGTGGCAGAGGGTCCTGCAAAGGGTTGTGCCCCCCCTGCCCCATGCAGGAGCCTCCCTGTGGGTTGGATGGCTGGGTGGTGATGGATTTAGGAGTCCTGGTGTTTGTATTGGGACTGTGAGGGATGAATAGGTGTCCTCTAGTCTGCAAGGAGCTGTGGACATCACCCCCAGGAGCAGGGAGGAGGCAGAGCCACAGCGAACTGCCTTCCCTCCTGCCAGCACCAAGGACTGATGAGCCACAGACAGGGATCAGAGCTGGGCACGACCGGGGGGTGAACTCCCCCCCCACACGCCAGGGCCGTGGCAGCCCCGTTTGTGATACCCCCTCGGGCTTCAGCCCTGCTCAGAGCCGGGATCGTGGGCCTCCGCCTCTTTCTAACACAATAAAACTCCAGGGTTTTCAGCTCCCCCTGCAGAGCGTCACCAAATTTAATTTTCAGCAAGGCAAAACTCAGCATCACCAGCTGATTTCTTTATATCTCACCTCCAGCTTTGCCTGCTGCCTTCTCCTCCCCCCGGGGAGAGGGGGACGGCGCTCTCCACACCGGGCAGTGAAAACAAGACTTCTTCCCTCCCTCACTCGTTAATTAAAGCCACAAATTGAGCTCTTTTCTTGCAATCTCGAGTGATCACATAAACAGGGGTGACAGAGCTAGATGAACATTTGAAAAGACCCTGCAGGATCAGCAGAGAGGAGCCGTGGTAATCTCCAGAAATGGGGGTTTCATTACAAACAAGATGCTGGGTTTTCTTTCCTCCTGAGCACAGAGTTCAGCCTGGACATGGAAAAAATCCCAAGGTGCAGGAAACCAGCAATTTCTTGCCTCCATAACAGAGTCTGGAGATCAGCTGTATTTCTGCTGGTTTTCCTCCTTTTCTGTTGGGGATCCACAAGCATCCTCGTGCAGGTTCCCACTGGGAAGACACTTGGCCTTGCTCACTAGAAACACCTCCCCCAGTTCCATGTGGATTGCCAGCAGCAAATCCCCACATCCTGTTGTGTGCATGGTCCAAAAGCAAAGTCATCGAGCTGAGTGAGCATCCATGGGGATGTTTTCAGGCTGTAGCCATTCCTAGATACTGTGGATACACCAGTTTTCTGCTTATCCCTGGCACCTTGAATTGTGGGGCACATCAGAGGAGCCCGAGGGATGGCTGACTGAGCAGCTGTATAAACCAGGCAGATAAGCACAGCCATCAACACCTCTCTCCTTCACGTCTTCCATTGACCGAAGAAGCGAAATTCCCTTGGAGTCAGCTTTAACATCTCCTCAAGGGAGGGGGAGGTTCTCAAAGGAGTGCCAGGAGACACGGGAGTGTCACTGGAAAATACTTACCTGATAAGGAACCACCACTCCTGCTGAAATCAGAGGTTGCAACACGAGCAGTTCCAGGGGAGATCATGAGCTTTGTCTGGGGCAGACGCCTCCCAGGGCAACTCTGAATATCACAGTTGGCCTGCAGAGAGTCGTGCTTGCTGTTTGATTAACATTTGATTTCCTTTTACTGCTTCTCTGCACACACACAGCTGAATTCAGAGCTGCTGAGAGCCGCGGGCAGAGCACTGAGTGCAGCACAGCCCATCTGGGAGCTGGGGGGCTCTGCTGTGCGGCACTGGGTGACTCCATGGCATCAGCAGCACACCACGTGCTCGTGCTGTTGGACAGACTGACCCCCAATTCCCTCCACAACAGGGGGCACTTCAGCACCACAACACGGGTCGTCACCCAACTGTCTGGTCTTAGCCCTGGGGTTGTGAAATTTGCCATCCCTCTCCCCAAACAACAAATGCTGGATGATTTTTTTACATCTTACCCATCAAACCAGCATCTGAATGTCCCTAATGTATCTCCATAAAAATCTTCACAGCTGTTCTAGCAAACAGCCTGGAGTGCTGTGGGCTTTTATGAGTATTAACTATGTTAAGCAAAGCAAATCTCACAATTACACTGTCTGTGGGAGCAGCAAACTTCTCCCATCAGTCTCCCTGAGCAAGAAAAAAGGGTGATTAGTGTCCTGTTATCATCGTAGTCCTGGTTTAAGATGCTTTTACCAAGAGCAGGACGACAGCCCTTGCCCAAAGCAGCTTCTTGTTCCTGCTGCTATTATCATAAGTAACCTGATGTGCTTGACATGTCATCAAATGTTTCTGAGCAGAGTCTTCCTTTGAACAGTAATTTGAAAAACCACCACGTTGCTGATCTGTCTCATTCTTTGTGAGGTTATTTTGGCATTGATTTGGCAGACCCCGGTCTCATCCTGTTCCTCCAAGAAGCCACAGTGGGAAGTGCTCAGGACAGTCCTCAGCAGCACTGGGCCAGGGCTCTGAGCTTTTGAAATGCTGGGAGGGAAAAAGAATATTAAAGAATTTAGAGGAGTCTGTTGAGCTCTGCTGCAGAGAAAGAAAGGACTTGGTTTCTTGCTGTGGGCTCTGGTTGTGGCTTTAGGGGCTGCACATGGCAAAGCCACGCAGACCCCACGTGCTGGGTGTTCTCTCCAATAGCTCCCAGCTCTATAATCCCCTAAGTCCCTGGTGACTTGTGCCATAGCCCAGAAAATGCCACTTGGCTGGGGCACATTTTCACCTAAATTTCAGCAGTGCAGTGTCTCTCCAAGTGCCTCTTTCTCGTGCCTCCATCACCGGTGTGATGCTCCCTGAATCCCAGTTTGGGCAAACAGGATCCAGTGTTCCAGTATGAAGGTGGAAGAAATTTAACTGGGAAAAAAAGAAGGTGGGAGGGGCTGCCTGATAGTAATTGTGCAGGAAAATTGGATTTCAGGCAGTGGGAATTTAAGTTGAACTATCACAAATGGAGTGTGGAATGCTTTCCGCTAGAAATCCATGTTTCTGTGGGGATGGGGATAGCAGAGTGGGGGAGAGGATGCAAAATCCTCCATCCAGCTCGCTGTGGTGTGACAAAGAAGCTCTTTCACTCTGGCAGTGCAGAGGGGGCTCTTTTGAGAGAGTGCTGGGGAGAAAGTGGTCCAGAGCAGTGGCAGTGTTGGCCTAAATTAAAAGTACTAAGGTGTCACAGGAGAGAGGCTGTCCCAAAACGGCAGGAAAACTTCCCACAGGAGGGCAGGTGTCAGTAGAGCCCCAAGCCAAGTTTTGATCCATTTTGCTAAAAGCCAAGAAAAAGGAAAACAATCCCAATTGCTGTGATTTTTTCCCCCAGTTCAGCCTCTGAGTACAGCTCCTTCCTTAGGTGTGCTCCAGTGATCCAGCCCAGGGATGGTGGGTGCTGCTTCAGTCAGGGCTCCTTTGGCCACCCCCTGATGTTCCTCCCAGCCTTCAGTCCCTGTGATTTATCCAAAACAGCTGTAATTTTCCCTCCTTCCCTTGCCCAGCCCCTCCGGGGGGTGGTGGCATCCCAAGGATTTCCTGTTAGACACAGAGGTGTTTGCCAGGTCCTTCCAGGCTCTTAGATGGCAGAGGTCAGAGGGGCAGGTTATTAGCATTTTAATTACTAATTTGCAGAGCTGCCCTGTGTCCTTGGCTGTGCTGCTGCCCCCACAGTGAGTGATCCCGGAACAAGGGACCTCAAAGGCACAGGTGATGATCTTGGTACATCCCCCTCATCCATCTCCTCCTTCCATCCCCCTATCTGCTTTCTGCCCTCCCCATCCTGGGACAGGGGTATTAGTGAGCAGGCTGTTGTGTGGAGGCTGCCCATCCTGCCCATCCCGGAGCTGTCGGGAAGTCAGAGCATCCATTAGAGAGGAACAGGTCCTTATTTCATCTGGGAATACAGCTGGGTGCAATTACTGCCGTTTTCATTGTGTTTGAACCCTGGACATTTAATGGCAGCAGATGAGCTGACCTGGCCCACGCTGGGTGTCACAGCACAGCACCACCCACCGGGCTCCACGAGGCAGGGAATTAAATCTGGGAAGGAAAGCTGTGGGAAAGTGTGACAGGGACACACCACAGTTGGAATTACAGCCTTTCCAACAGGGACTGCATCTTCTGGAGAGATGTCAGCTTGGGAAATCTTCGTCTCGTTACCAGAAGGGGTCATGGCTTCTGGAACCACATTCCTGCCAAGGAAAACACGGATATCATGTGTGTGCACATGGAGAGCTTGGCTGTTCTGTGGCATGGCGTGTCCTTGGCTGCCAACTCCTGGCTTGGAAGTTCTTTGCAGTGTGGAATGACGGAGGTTGGAGAGGCCCTTGGGAGCTTGTCCAGCCCAAAGCCCAGCTCAAGCAGACCTGCCCTCCCAGGGCACCGCTGCTCCACTGCCACACCTGTGTCACTGTACTGTGGCCCAGCAAGGGGAGTTGAATCTCCCTGTTGGGAGCAAAAGGCTGCTTCTCCCTGGCACCCTGATGGATTCACATGCTGGCTGGGCAAAGGAGGCATCATGGAGCAACGGGGACCTTCCCGGTACCACCTGCCTTCCCACACCCTGCCACCCCCAGTTCTGGTACAGGAGCCATCAGAGGCATCTCCCTCGGGCCCTTCGGGTGCGGCTTCATGAAGACGGATGTGAAACGTTGCTGTAGAGCTGATGTGCATTTGAAGAGGCCTTTAATGAAGTTGGGAAGTTGCTTAAGCACAAGTAACACTCAGGCACCCTGACTTGTCTGGTGAAGCCCAGCCCTGTCAAACCCGTGGCCTGTTGAACAAAGGGTTCTGAGGAGCCTCTTAATGAAGTCACAGCACTAATAAATGAATAGTTCTGTGAGACCATGGAACGTGACACAGGGCTTGTTACAGCTCAGCCTCTTTCCAGCCACAGAGGGACCCTGTTTTCCCTTTCAAACAGCTTTAAGCCTAAGACTTAAGCAACAACTTGCCCATAATTTCATGTCTGAACACGCTCTCATCATTTGAAGGCACCTCATGCACTGGAGGCAGAGATTAAACTGGTGGCCAGCCGTGGGGTGACATTTCAGAGCAGCACTTGAGCCACAGGACACTTGTCAAATGTCTTTATGCTTCCCCAGTGCTACGAATGCAACTGCCTCGGATTTTTTGTGTGTGCTGCTGGCTCTGACATTTAATTCATGGCACTAAGTGATGCAGAAGTGAGAGGGGAGGAGGAGGGGGCTTGCAGAGGGGACAGCTGGGCAATGGGTATTTGTGGGGCTTTTACGAGGAGGAGGAAAGGGCTAAGGTCCCTTCCAACGCCAACCATTCTGTGACTGCAAAATAAGATCCTTGCTGAATTGCTGCTCAGCTTTGATATTGTGTAATAAGGAAGGCAAAAAACCCCCCTCCCCAAAACAATAATGATCACATTAAAGGAATTACCCTTGAGAAAAACCCCTCAGTTTCTCAGAAAGCTTATTTGAGAGGTGAATTATTTTGTCAATTCAATGCAATATATCATTTATGGTTAATAGCCCCACGCTGGTGGGGGTCCCTGGGGTTACGTGGTGTTGGAGCACAGCTCCCATGAGGGATGGATTGGCTGTGGTCCTGCAGCTCAGTGCAGGCTCACCAGGCTGGAGCAAAGGCTGGGCTGTGTCCTGATGCTTGTCCTCATCGTCTTGTCCATCTCCCAGTCAAAATTAAGGAGAAAGAGATACTAAACTGGTGGGCAGCCAAGAGCATCGATGGGGCATCCACTGCCATTGGTACCAGGGGTTGGATACACAAACAAAAAGGAACATTCTGAGGCCTTTTTTTTTCCCTTTAGTGCCTGAATGCAGCCAAAAAACGGAGACAAGTGCTGGCTGTGGGGCAAAGGGTCGGCACTGCACAGCAGGCGCCTGGCCAGGGCACGGCGAGGGGCTGGGGCTGAACTGCACCCCGTTCCAACCCAAAGAGGTATTTATTTGTGTCGCCCCCGTGTGTTTTTGCAGGTCCGAACTGCTTTGCAGGAACCACGATAATTCCCGCCGGCATCGAGGTGAAGGTGGACGACTGCAACATCTGCCACTGCCACAACGGGGACTGGTGGAAGCCGGCGCAGTGCTCCAAGCGGGAATGCCAGGGCAAGCAGGCTCTGTAGTGGCAGCCCCCGCCGCTGAGGACGGTGACAAAGGAACGGCCCCGCGCCCGACCTCCCGCCACTGCAACAGGGTCACCAGCAACACCTGCGGGGGTTCCGCACAGGCAGGGTTTTCCCCTGTCCCCTCCTGCTGCGCTCTGGCTTTGCACACTATATATCCGGTGTCTAGGCGTCTCCTCTGCTTCTGTAACTATCAGTGCTTGGGAGGGATCCCGTGCTCGGATTTGGGGAGGAAAGAAGGAAAACAGCCCACACAAGTTCCTGGACTGGTGATGCCTTTGAGCCGACGATTGATTCACCGCTCTCACTTTCTACAATGTGGATCGTGGGGTTTTTCACGTTTATTTATTTAAGGGGGTTTTGCTATTGTGATTTTTTTTTAAAGCCTCTTCCTAAGCTGGGATCATTGGGACAATACAGCTATGAGTGAAGCGATGAATGGAGCCCTTTTATTGTGTCTGTGAGTGGGGGTGGCACTGAGGACAGGAGGGAGGTAGAAATTAAAGGAGGCTAAAAAACCCCAGCAACCCAACGGGAATGTAATCTGCAGGACTGAGGTAGATGCACAGGTATGGGCCAGACAGCCAAGACACAAAACTGTATCTGTGTTACACTTTCTCCACTGAGTGGGGACAATAAAGTCAAAGACACCTCCACAGTCACAGTGCCCTCGATGGGAGCAGGAGCCCACAGTGGCCACACGGGCAGGCCGGGGCAGCCAGACAGAAGGTGCTGGAAAGGCACTGGGAAAGCAACAGGTCACCTGGGCTGTGTGAGTGAGGCCTGGCTGGTGGGGAGGGAGGGGGCTCCCCTGGTTCTGGGGCTGAGCATGTGCTCACCCACCTTGTCCCATCCCTCTTTGCCAGTGCCAAGGCTGCTCCTACTGGAGCCGAGGGCAGCGGTTCATTGCCTTCAGCAGCAGTGGTTCACATTTAAAATACCTGATCCCCACCCAGGGAGGTTTCAAGGAATGTCCCACAGCTGTGCCAGCACTAAACTGGCTCAGCTGGCAGGAGGAGGAGCTGCCCTGGCTCTCTCTGGGAGCATCCATGCTCTGGGGATAAAGCAAGCCACGGTGCCAAGGGAGTGGGGCTGGGCTCCTGCTGAGGGCTGTCCCTAGGGAGCAGCTCCGTGCCTGCCTGCTGGGAGGAGAGGGGTCCCCGTGGTCCCTACCTGAGCAGCTGAGGGTCCCCATCTGGCTCCTGCTTTCTCAGGCTGCAGCTTCCAAGCGATGCTGTGTCATCTCCCTGCTCCGCCTGCCCAGGTGAGTGCAGGAGCCCTTCCCGTCCCTGTGCACGCTTGGTGCCCTGCTTTTGGTCATGGCCGTGAGGGGGATGGTGCTTATCTGGTTCAGACTTCAGACTTCAGCACCTGCTCTCTGCAGTGACAGCAGCAGACCCTCCCCTGCAGCAGGTCAGCACATCGGGCTCAGTTTATACACACTGTTGCCTTTATATTTGCATTTCTTCCTGGTTTGGTGTTTGGCTGGAGGGCAGGGGTGGGACGGGCACAGCACAGCTGAGCACTGGCTTCCTGCAGGCTGAGCATCAGAGCTGTCGGTGCCACGTTCCTTTGGGAGCTGCTGCCTGTCAGACTTACCTGGTTTCAAAACTTTCCAACAATAGTGTGCCTGAAACTAGTGAGAAAAAAAAGAATCTGTAAAAATGGGAGATGGGGGGTCCTAGAAACAATATTTGATGTGTAAAAGACTATATTATTAAAAAAATTATTTTGTTAAATATAAATCGTGTGAACCAGCAAAAATACCCGAAATTATTATACTCGTGGTGCATTTTACTCTGCTGATCATCAGCCCCTCCAGCTCCCAATTTCCCCTCTCACCCCTTGCCCCAGCCCCTGGCTCTCCACAGTGTTGGTCAGTGTTGCTGAGGTGGGAGGAGTGGGGTTTGGAGCCTGGAAATAGCCATGAGAGTCCCACAGGAAGGATGGGTTGCCCAGGGAGCATCTCAGCATCCCAGCAAGCCAGCTTTGCTTTGCCAAACCAGGATTCCCTTTTGGGGAGCTGCCGGGCACTGACATGGCTCCCAGGCTCTCGCTTTAACCTCCGTCTGGCTTTGCCTTTTACTGGTGCCATTTTATATTTGGTGCCATTTCCTGAACATGGAAATTTGCTTTCAGTTCACAAACTCCATTTGGTACCTCCAGATGCATCATTATTTACACTGATTAGTAGTTACTCTAATTAATTACAGCTTAATTACTGTAGTTAATGTTTGTACAGTGCTTGGAACAAGTACAGCTCTATACGTGCCACATATTATTATTTTCTTCATTATTAATTAAGCAGCATCTCCACTCCATGCTGTGCTACTTCATTATTTCCCAAGGAGTCACAGCAGTGCCCTCATTCCCACCCAGGAGTACTTTTCTCCCAGCTGCCTGCGGGATGCTGTGGTGCTGGACTGGCATGGGAGGAGCAGTGGCATTGCTAAGCAACATGGGAATGCTCTTTTTTTTCCCTTTGTGTCTAAAACAAATGGAAAACAAAAATCTGAAGGCAGGGGGCACCCCAAGGGCCCAGCAGGGAGCTGGAGTGTGTGTTTGGGTGACACGAGGGGAAACCCTGCAGATCCCATCACAGATGTGTCTGCAAGGTCTCCGTGAGACATGGGCTGGAACCATGGAAGGGATGTGATTCCCCCAAATCCAGCGGTGTCAGACACACAGCCCCAACCCCACAGCTGCCCCCCAGGCACCAAGGCATCAGCACCCGAAGCATGGGATGGCGGGGAGGAGCGATGGGCACAAATTAGATTTTCTGGGAAAGCCTCCATTCTTTACGTGGAAGAGTTGCCAGTCATAGGTGGGCAGTGTTCCCACAGCACTGGGGTGCTTGGAGCAGTAGCCCCAAAAATCACTGCCACCAGCTCTGCTTCCTGTCAGCCCATCTCAGGCCAAGGTGGATCCAGAACTGAAATCCCATCAAGCACTCTCCAGATACACCACAGAGTTTCATCCTCATCCCAATCTCCTTCCTTTCTGCCTTCTTTTAATTTTTGTTGTAGTTCATTTCTGCCTTTAATTAATCACAGCTCTGGGCCAGCCAGACCCATTAACTACTCTTCTCATTTAGACCTTTCAGAGATGCAGTTGCAGATGCAATTTAATTTGTTGACCCGTGATCGATAGCAATTAATACCATCTCCTTAATCTTGTTGAAAGGTTCGTCTTGGGCTTCCAGAGGCTGCCAGCTCCAGGGAAAGGTGCCTGATACATGTGTTATTAGATAGGGGAGCACAACCTGCTCCGTGGGCACCGTCCTTCCCATCCCCTGGGCTGACACTGCAAAGTGCAACAGGTGTTTGTGGGAGATGGAGGAGAGAAGGTGGGAAAAGATGTGGGGAGGTGGAGAAGAGCAGGGTAGGGCAGAAAGTAGGGGAAGGTAGAGTTGGTGGGTTGGAAAAATGAGGGATAAAGAGGACAGGATGAGGGGAAATAGAAGTGATACAGCCTAGGAGATGTGGCTAGAAAAGGGAGCCACAAGGACTCGGATTGGAGCAAAAGAGCAGGTCAGAGAGCAGAGAGCTTAGAGGCTGTTACTGAGCAAGAATAACAGTGAATTTTGCAGAAGAAACAAACCCAGAGCCAGAAAATGTCCTTTCTCCTGGGGTTCCTTACACCCAAACCTCACTTTTCTGAAGTGATGTCAGTTTTTGCCCCTCCAAGAGCAGCAGTTGTGTACAGCTCCCTCCTCCCCCTCCCAGCAGAGGCACAGCCCACCCCGAGAGCATCACCTTTCCCCGTCCTCATTAATATGCCATTGCTCAAGATGGTTTTATAATTAGGGGATTATTTCCTGCACACCCCAGGGGGGGACTGAATCAGCTCCGGATCACCTGCAAAGCATCAGCAGGAGTCTGCAAGGGGAAAGAGAGCCCATGTGAATGTATGGCAAACGAGTGCCTTTTACATAGCAAAGCAACATGGATTTGCAACAGCAAGTCAATAGAGAAAAGGAAAAAAGGACAAAATTATCGAAATCCACCTTCCTTGTAGTGGGGAAGCCTCTTTTAGAACACAGGATAGAACGTAGGTAAAGGAAGCAAGTGCCTGTATTTATCTATTTAGGATCATGGAATGGTTTGGGTTGGAAGGGACTTTTAAAGGTCCATTTAATAGATCATATTGTATTTACTTGTATTTGCAGGTACACTTTCCCTAAAAAACATCCCTGGGAAAACACAGGAAGTATCTTTTTACCATGACTAACTTCAGTACCTAAAAGAGGTCTGCTCTCAGAAGATGCCAGTTCATCCCCCAGTCAGCCCCAGACAGACAAAGGGATAATTATGCACTAGGAAATGGGAAATGCTCCTTTGGGATGGCACAGAACTGGATGGTGTCCCTGGCTGGGCTCCTCCTGCCGAGGCCATGGGACGGGGTGGTGGCAGCCATGTGCAGAGGTGGGCTCAGATCTGGGCATCCAGCTGGGTGTTACCAATGGCTGTTCAGAGTGGGACAGACAAAGCCTCTCCTTTTTTGGGGAATTCATGTCCTCTGACCACGTTAAATCCCCCTGGAATAAAATCACAGAATGGGTTGGGAGGGACCTTAAAGACCATCTAGTGCCACCCGTGCCATGGGCAGGGACACCTTCCACTATCCCAGGTTGCTCCAAGCCCCATCCAGCCTGGCCTTGGACACTTCCAGGGATGGGGCAGCCACAGCTTCTCTGGGCAACCTGTGCCAGGGCCTCACCACCTTCACAGAGAAGAGTTTTCTGCATTTAATTAGCTATTTAATTATTTATCTGCATCCCTGGGAGCTGTCAGTTGATATTTTCTTGGGGCTTCCCACAGAGGAAGGCAAGGGGGTGAGTGTAGTATATATTTAGCACCAAGGGACATAATCTGACAATTTCGGGGCACCCTTCCCAACTCAATCCTCAGCTCAGGCAGCATCCCTGGTGCTGGTACCTGTGCCTGACCCTGCCTGGATGTTGGCCCATTTCAGTGGCCCAACCAGTCAGGTGAAAGGAGCCTTTTGTGTGTGACTCTGATGTTGGTGTCAATACAGGAGATGGGGATCTGGGGAAAGGAGGGGGAGGCACAGAGAGAGAAGGAGCAAGTGTGAGCTATTTAGTCTTGTTTCAGTGGGACAAAGCAGGATTTCAATAATAATTAATGCCATTTGTAAAGATTCTCATTTAAATTGTAAGGCATGTGGCAGTGGAAAGGACACAGTGAAGGTCCCTGTGGCCATTAAATACACCCACTGGTCCATGTTGCTGTTCTCTTGGTAGTGATAACCCATGAAAGAAAGAGAAACCACCAGCCCACTCTCCCACCCCATAATGCACAGAGATTATCCTTTTACCCATAAGGATTATCTCTTTGGGTATTCCTGCAGTGGCTTGGCTCTGTGTTTGGAGAAACAGCCAAACCCCAGCCTAGGGAGGTTTGGAAAAAATCCTATGAATCTGGGAGACAAAACTCCCAGTAAGCAGGTGGAAAATGGAGCTCACCAGGCTTTACATTGTTCTTCCAAATGATGTATGATGGGCATAGAATCACATAATACTTTTGGTTGGAAGGGACCTGTAAAGTCCTTCTAGTCCAACCCCCCTGCCGTGGGCAGGGACACCTCCCACTATCCCAGGGTGCTCCAAGCCCTGTCCAACCTGGCCTTGAACCCTTCCAGGGATGGGGCACCCACAGCTTCTCTGGGCAACCTGTGCCAGGGCCTCCCCACCCTGCCCAAGTACTTGGTTAATAAACATCATTTTGGTTTAACAGACAGGAACCAGTGGTCTTTTCTCTTTCCATGAGCTACCTGGCTTGGTGGATGTACCCTCTGCCTTGGTCAAACAGTTTCCTGGACTTCCTAGGGCCCCGCTCTGTTCCTGGAATTTGGCTGTATTTGCTGTTTCTTTTTTATTTTTTTTTTCCAAAGGACAAAAGCTTTTGGAAAGAGAAGAGATAAAAATGTGAGGAAGTTGCTCTCCTGCAAATAATCCACTCCCATACACGCTGAACCGCTCGTTTTGCACTCCATTAAGCTCGAGTTAATGCAGGTAGAGCATGTCTGGCACCGAGAGGATGGTAAAGGTTTTGGGCTTTAATTTCCCTCAGATGGAAAATCCCACACGTTCCTGGCTGGTGTCGGCACTTCTGCAGCAGAGACAACAGGCCCCACAGGAAGCATGAGGCCAAGGTTAAAGCACTTCTAAGTCAAGAAGCTATGGTACCCAAAGATGCAATTTCCCATTGTATTGCGCATCTTCTGGCACTTTACTGGCATGAACAGAAACTGTGAGTGAAAGGGGTGTGTGGGGACCCATTGGAGCTGCAGATGGCTTTAAATTTCCCTGAACTTTCCCTGGATTCAAGGTTATCCTCTCGGATTGCATGCCTGGCCTGACTGCATCTCCAAACAGACAGGAGCAGTGCCGGCGTGAGGGGAAAGCCAATGGAGATGTGCCTGGATCATGGAGTGTGCTTGTTACCAGGCATTGCATGCCCATGGGATGTTTTAGCCCTCGTGGTTTTACTGAAAATGCCCTAAATCCCACTGGTTTTTTTCAGCAGAAGGGAAAACAATGAATGGGAAGAGGTGCAGGAGCCTCGGGCAAAGGAGCAGGGGCACATAGGGAAAGGCGATCCTTGAAATTCCCCTGATGGTGAGAGTGTCCCTGTGGGAGTGGACAGCAGGGAAAAGTGGAGATACCATAAGGCCTGGGAGGTGGAGATACTACAAGTGCCATGAAAGGATGGGTTTCCCCTGCCTGCTCCTCTTGGGAAGATCCAAGGCTGGTCACCATTCAGCTGGAGATGGGGACAGACACATCACTTGCAGTCCCACTTCTCACCAAAATGGCAACATCCTTCCTGGATTTGAGAATGTGGACCACAAGCCAAGGCCACCATTTCCTGGGCCAAAGTCCCCTGTGTTTGTGTGATACCAGAGACTTGTAGCAGAAAAACAGGAAATTTGTTCTGTGGAACCATGCTCAGAGCAGAAATAAGAAGCTGCTGACTGAGAGACAAGATCCTGAGGGGTAGGTGAGTGTGGAAATAGAAGTTGAATGCATGCCTGAATTCCTGCCCAGTGAAGCACACACACTTCTCTTTTGACAGAAGTGTCACTGGCCAGGCTTGGCCCCATTGCAGGGGTGGAGAGGAGGTTTTGGGAAATCCACCTGCACCACAGACTTGTCAGAGACACTCTTCAACCAGTGTTACCCAGCCACGGGTGTTTGGTCTTAGTTTTTGAGACAAAAGACACTATTTTGAGAATAAAAACACCTGTAGGAACATAACACATAGCAAAGATTTTGGCACCTCCATGTGCAGGGGCCATCAATGGGCAGCAGTGCTGGAGCCTTGTCCAAGGGAAGCCTTGGGGTGTCACAGCACTTCTGTCACTTTTGAAGAGAAAGGAGAAACTGAGCAGGTTAGAAAACGTGAAAAGGAACATGAAAACAAGTGAGGCACATTCCCTTCAAACAAAGAGAAATCTGGACCAGAGCCTGGGGAAGATGCAGGGGTAAAACCTGGCCTCATGAGAGGATGCTACATCCAGCACCAGCAACACCAGGAGTCTCTCCCCGTTCCCAATGGATTGTGAAAGCTTTGTTTCCCCTGGGAAATTATTCCCATGGGTATGAGCAAGAGGCCCCTCCACCTGTTTTTCTCGGATCTGTTTGGTGACAAATGTATGTTAATCTGCACCAGCTCTGTGACCCTGGAAACCTTCCACAGGAGACGTGAACTTGGTGCTTCTCCAGATGTTATTTGGATGTACTATTACTGAAGTGACAACAGCTGGAAATGCAGTATTAGAAGGACAGATCTGGCCAAAACCCAGACCAATTTTGTGATATTAAATTAGCGCACAGCCTCAAATTCCTGAAGAGAAGCAGCTGATGTAAAAGTGATGTAACTACCAATGCAACGTATTACAAGTTTTATTCTTACTATTCTTTTATCAACAAATGTTTCACTCCTGCCCTGCTGCACAATAAAGGGCAAGGGCTTGCTCACCTGTAAAACAAGAGCTTTATTACCTGCTCTGGAATAGATCATTTACAATGACCACAAGTGGTATTAATAAAGTTGGGGGCCAGCAAATCTCAGGGAGCTGTGTTTCATATCCCTGCGAGCAAGAGCTAACTTTGGGAAGGAAAATGAAATGTTATCCAAAAAGCCATTTCCAAGAGAAATAGTCCCACTGTACATCATCAAAGTAATACAAGTTACATGCAGTCATGTAACAGAAGGAAATTCTTCCTTCTCCTGGTCACAAATCATTTCAAACCCATTTCCTCGTGTTTTCAGGCTTCTATCAGTTTTGTTGGTGGATTTATGCAGCTCTTTACTGCTCACCTACTTCTCATCTCAGTCTTTTTCATTAGTGAATCACAGAAGCATTAATTAACTTTTAAGAGGCAGATAGCAGGTTTGTTTTTCCTTCTGTGCATCACTTAATCAAAGGTGGGCCTGAGTTGTTCAGTTATAAATGGAAATCCAGAAATGGAGAATGGCCGCATTTCCAGGCTGTGCTTTACATACCCAGCAGGAAACATTTTAATACAAAACTTTAAAGGAAAAGAAGACACCTGAAGAAGCATCAGTTTCCAGAATAGGCCCAGCCTTCACCAACTCTGCTGCAAATGCTTTACAAGTTAATTTTTTGTGGAAAAATAAAACCCACTGCAGTGACTGAAGAGGAACAGAGCTCTTTGGAAAACTTGACTGGAGACATCAGGTCGCTGGCAGTCTCGGCAGAAAATGGAAAGTCTGGAGGTGGGGGCTGCTCTTTGGTCTCAGTGATTGAGGAGTGAAGAGCTCTGAGGTGAACTCTTGCACAGTTTGGGGCTGTGGGAAATCATAAAATCACAGGATGGTTTGGGTTGGAAGGGACCTTAAAGCTCATCCCTTTCCACCCCTGTGGACAGGGACACCTTCCACTATCCCAGGTGGCTCCAACCTGGCCTTGGACACTTCCAGGGCTGGGGCAGCCACAGCTTCTCTGGGCACCCTGTGCCAGGGCCTCCCCACTCTTGCAGGAATTTACTTCTAATATCCAACCTAACCCTGCCCTCTGTCAGGGTGAAGCCATCACCCCTTGTCCTGTCACCTCATGCCACTAAATGCCTGGCGCAGAAGTAGGTTCAGGGTGAACAGATCTATTTTACGGGTTCATATAAAAATTCCATCATTATTATTGAAACTACAAACACTGTGGTCTCAGCACTTCTTTAGAGTCAAGTCTGCGGTGTTTTCAAGACTGAAGTTTTTCCTGAAGTGAGACAGAGGAAACCAAAGCACCCAAAGAACTTCAGTGTGATTAACTCAAGGGCTGTGGCACAGGCAGGAGCTGGAGCCTGCGTGTCTCAGGATCCTGGCCCGAGCCAGACACCAGGATGAGGGAAGATACACAAAGACAACAGATTCACAGAATCATTTGGGTTGGAAAAGACCTCTGAGATCATCGAGCCCAACCTTTCTCCAGGTCCTTTTCCTTAAACACCTCCAGGGACGGTGACAGCTGAGACTAAAACCACTGAAGGAGAGTGTCGAGGCACAACAGAGCTCTGTCTCCTCGGACAAACCCCGTGAGGGCCCCTCCCAAGCACAAATCAGTGTGTGTGCCATCTCTCTCAATGAAATGTTACTCCAATAACACATCTCAGGTGTCCCCTGAAGGCGAACTGCTCGATATTTATAATCACTTAATAAACACATGAGAAATGGCACAGTACAGCCCTACATAATCTATGTGCAATGATCCTTGGTGACAAAGTGTAAGTGACCAAATCCCTTTCCAGGTCTAATGATATTTTGCTCCAGTAAGCCAGTGATATATCTCATATGGCAAAAATAAAGCACTCATGCATAAAATTAATACAGTAAGCTCTGAAGTCATAAAGCTTTCAGTCTGTGATATATTAGATGGGGAAATGACCAACCTGTAATTCAGGTTCTCCTGGTACCTTATTCCTGACAGGTTGTGGGGTCACCTGGGCATTGCATGATCAATCAAATGAATTAATAACCAACCAGTTCTGTGGCCCCTTAGGGTCATATGCATGAAAAGCCCTGTGAGGACTCAGGTAGCAGCTTCTCCTCACAGAGGTCAAATGTTTCTGTGCTTTCCAAACCTGCAAGAGAAAACTTGCAGCAAATTGCTTCCATTCATTTTGTTCCACTTACTCCTTCCAGAAGGGCTCACGATGCGACCAAGGGCGTTGGACCAAGTGTACTCCCTGAAGTGTCTGGGCCCCTTCCCAGGCAACCTCCCCTGCTATCTAAATAGAAACACAGTTCCCACATAGGCCTCCAACAGAACTGGAAACCATTGGCTAGAAGTCCTCAAAAAACACAATGTGCTCAAGCAGCCTATGCCACACACTGCTCCCAGAAACACCACCTTGCTTTTCACTCCTGTGAGCCTCCACCACAGCTCACACACACCAGCCACCACAGTGCACAGAATCACCACAGGATGGGTTGGGTTGGAAAGGACCTTAAAGCTCATCTCATTCCCCCCCCTGCCATGAGCAGGGACCCCTTCCACTATCCCAGGTTGCTCCAAGCCCTGTCCATCCTGGCCTTGAACACTTCCAGAGGCAGCCACAGCTTTTCTGGGCACCATAATTACACTCAGTAGTGTCAAATATTGACATTCCCTCTCTGCAGGTGTGTTCCATACCTATTCATTGCTGACTGGAGTCACTCGGGGATCACAAATCCAACCCAATGACAATTTTTCCAGGTCCTTCCATGAGAACTGCTCGCTCTGGCTGGGGGTGTGGCAGGGATCACACACAAGAACAGGCTGTAGACTCCATCGTTCTGCAATCCATCCCTTGTTTCAACCAGAAAAATGATTATCCTTTGCATGTGAAATGATCAAAGTGCTTAAAAAAATATCAAACTCCAGCTCCTCAATCAGGAGCTCTGCCAAGCTATCGAATCAATAGGTTGTTAGATACTTGAAGTATGGGAACATGTGAAAGCTATCAAATGATTTCTTTGTTAATAAACTGCTACAGTAATTACCATTAGAATAGAAATGGAAAGATATGGATCAGAAATGGAACACTGTGAATGGTTTCTCATTAAGTGAAATTAAAGCCCGTGGGATTTTTTTTCCTTTTCTTTTGGCCATGACTCTGCAACGTTTTGAGCTGCTCATGCACCCAGCTTTGCATACCTCCATTTCACTTAAACATCTTCAAGTCAGTGATCCTTCAGGACAGAGATTTTTTTCCCTACCTCCTCTCCTCCAGTGGCAGAGGGGGACAGGGACTGGGGGCTGCAGTCAGCTCATCACAGGTGGTCTCTGCTGCTCCTTCCTATCAGACATTGGGAAAGCTTTGAGCAGCTTCTCCTGCTACCAAAACCTTGCTGTGCAAAGCCCATGCACGCACAGCCAGCAGGAGAGCACCACGACCCAAACTGCTAACCTGCAAAGGTCTGCTGTGCTAAAACATAAGGTTTCAGTTCAATAAAGTGGCAAGTTCCTTGAATCATAAATACATGAGGAGGCAAAACAGCCACCCCCTCCACCCCTCCTGCTGGCCACTTGTGATTAGAGTAGTAGATTTTTTGCAGTGAAAAAGCTTGACCTTGCCTACAGTGCAGGTCAGAGACTGCAAGGAGGTGCTCGCAGGGTTCGGTTTCGCCCCAGTTAGTGGGACAGAAATTGTTGTGCTGGCTTCAGGGGCAGGAGGGAGACAACCACTTGCTGCAGGTGGAGGAAGAGTCTGGCTGTCCAAGCTACTTCAGGTGCCCACACAACAGTGCCAGCTCCTCCTCGAGCCTGCCTGTAGCTGAGAGCACACAGCTTCCTTCAGCCCGTAGGAGATGCTGAGCAGCAATCCCATCCATGAGAGGAGCAGGTCTCAAAAACCCAACTCCTTTCACGAGGAAAAGAAGGGTTGTGGAGGCTGGAAAACACCTGAAAGGTATCATTCAACATCTGCAAATCCCACTTTGCCCACAGTGCTTAGACAGGACAGTATTAATAGCCCCACAGCTCTGCACAGACAGAATTTCAAGTGCTTCCAGACCTTTTCCAATGTATTTAATGAAATTGGTTGTCTTCTACTAGCACATAAAGAAGAACAGGGGGAAAAAGGGACTAATGGATGTACATTAACCTTTTGGTACTAGATTTCCCGATACCAGCTACTAATGCAAAATCCATTAGAGGGAAATGTCTGGGAACCAGAGTGTGTAACTGCTGTAATGCAGTGAGGAACTCTAAAATTCTGAAGTGGGCACAGCAGGGACACACACCCATCTAAAGGTGGTTGCAAGTGCAAGAAGATTAAAGAGAACTCTCCCATCTGCTTTGGGCAGAGAAACCCTGCAAGCAAAGGTGTCTGGAGAGGTGAAGATTCAGAAACTGAGCTTTGCAGCTGCCCCTGGAGCATAAGGATTTTGTTGCTCACCCCAAGGGCAGAGCTTTGAAGCCCCTGCATAAAACCTTTTCTCTTGCCACACAAATGCTGGTGGGCAGTGCAACACAATTCCGTATTCCAAAAAGCCATCACTGGAAAAAACCAAATGCTTGTTCTCAGGTGTTTCTACCACAGCTGGTGCAACAGGTACACAGCAAACAAAGAACCAGAGACCAGAAGCCTTGCTCTGTGAGTGAGTGGACCGAGGTGGGGAGAACATCTGCCTCCAATTTTTCAGTTAAACAAAACCATGACTTTTAATTTAATAAAAGCCTTCTGCCTCCAACCACAGATAAAAATCATTCAGGCTTGGCTGAGTCGGAAACCAGAACCTGGCACCTCTTCAGCAGCACGTTAGTGAGTTTAGAGTAGAAAACCTTCCCATTCTGACAGAAGCAGCTGCTGGGACTCGACTGCTGAGAGCAGGAATTGCATCACATCAGGCCCAGGCTCCAGAAGCAAAGCACAGGGGGGTCATGGGCAATACTGTACATGTACAATATTGTCTGAGGCCTTTAAAAATGATGCGTGTCACTGGGAGCAGCTGGTTTGAATGCAAGGTGCATCAGCCACGCAGGTGACCTGACTTTATTCAGCCAACCTGAGGCCACGTGGAGGGGTTCAACCCAGAGCACAGCCTGGCTCCTCTGCCCCCTCCCAATCCTATCATCTCCTGCTCTCCCAGAACCAGCCTGGGGGACACAGCCAGGCACAGCATATGGCATTACATGGCTGCACAGCATAAAACAAACACAGGGGAAGAAACAGATCCAGCACTGCAGACTTATTGAATTAAACATTATTGTGGATAACACAATCAATAAAGCATTGATTGCATTATCCATATTAATATTTAATTCAATTAAAAGGCCCACAATTTATTTTAAATGTTCCTTCAGATCTTTTATGCTGCGAAATTAAATCCTGCTAGACCATGAATTCCAGATAGACCCAAACTGTGATGACCTGGGTCTTCCCTGGCACCAGCTGTTCAAAGCTGACCCTTCCAGCAAACCGGGAGAAACCACTTCCCAGTCCCACACCGGGACCCTCCTCAGGGGAATGTGGAGTGCACAGGTGTGTATGGCAATTGGAAAACCTCAGTTCAGAGCCCTTCCCATCCAAACTGAACCCCAGAAAAGGCAGCTTCACACCTGCTCCTGCCACCAAATAGTTTGGCTCTTCTGAGAATTCAGCTTGCTAAACGAGCAGGGAATTGACCCACACAAAATAAGTAAATTTTTATCAGTTCAGCAAGCTGAGCAAGACAGCCAGCTTAGCTGCTGCTGCCTCACATTCCATTTTCTAGGAGCTGTTTTAACCCTGCTCTCACTGTGTATGTTTAGCTGAGGGGCTGGTGCAGGTTAGCACTGCTCTGCAGCCCTGGCACTGGCCAGGCACAGCCCCAGGCCTGGGAATGGGCTGCTGTGCTTTACAGCTGTGCCCACCACGGGGGGAACCTGTGCTTCCTGAGCACACCCACCATCCAGGGCAGCTGCTGTAGGGCAGCCAGCAGTGTAACTCCTCCCAGAGCACTTCCAACCTCCACTGCAGCGAGACAGCCCAGCTCCTGCTGCTTAACAAACCCAGCCACCCCATGGCCTGTCACTGCCTCACCACCTGGGAGCAGGGAATGACAGCAGGGCCTCCAACACACAGTGGGAGCTGATGGCTCTCTGCCACTTCATCAGGCCAGACCTCCTGCCGGGAATTAAATTGAAGCACACAAAATGCATCTTCTCCATAGGAAAAAAAAAAAATAAAGGTGGGAAACTTCCTCCCCTTCTCCCATCTGATTACACACAAGATGTTCTTCTGCTTCTAAGGGCAATTTAACACTAGTTAAACTACCATTAATTTAAATCAAACAAGTCTGGAAAGATGGAACATGCTGCACTGTTATTAAAAACAGCTGAATCTTCATTTGTTTCATCGAGACACTGCTGCCCATTTCTAAGCCAACACTATCTGGCTGTCCAAAGACCTCTTGCTGTAGTTTTTGAGCTGGTATTTAAGCCTGCTTTGTTGGCTTTTGCAACACAATGCAGCCCACTTAGTTATCAGAGAGAGAGAGAGAGATTCAAACCTTCCCATCAACCTGCTGTTTCTTGCACAGTATGGGAGAAAGGCAAGAAAAGAAGGACATGGGGCCAAAGTGATTATTAGCAATCAATGTGAAGTCACATCCCACACTTCCAGGTGATCCTCCAGCACTGAAGTACAAAACAGCTCAAGCAGGAAAGAAGAAAAGCTTTGTTCTATGGTGTTTCATGGCCCTATCCTCTACCCAGACTCTGCTGGCAGTCCAGCTGATCCACAGGAGAGGCTGGAACAGCTCCTGCCCAGCAGCTCTGTCAGCACTGCAGGGCTGGCAGTTGTGAACTGATTTTTCCCCATCCCTCCACCCCCCTGGCAGCAAAGCTAGCCCACAGGAACTGGAAGCAGCACAGCAAGCACAGGCAGGGGGGCCAGATGATCCCTGTGTTTATACACCTTCCCCAAATAACCCCCACCCACGTGTGGTTTTACAGCAGGCTGTGGCTCCCATGCAGGCAGCTCTGTCCTGAGCAGAACGTTGGCAGGAGCTTCATTAGCCAAAACGAGCACCTGCTGGAAGACTGCAGCAAAAAATAACTGCTCCAAAGTTTGATCTTAAATAAGACACTGGAACTAGGCAGGGAATACAACCAGCTTCAATCCCTGCCTGGAATTATCCGCCTCCTTGAATTGCCTTCAGGCACTCGCTCAGGCTGATCAGGGATAACTGTGTTGGGTCCCATGGAGCCAGGCAGGTCCAACCTCAGCTCAGATCGGGATAAACCAGAACACAGGAGCTTTAGTTCAAGCCCCACAGAGGCTGTGCAGGTGCCACTGGCTGTCATCTTTGTTACCCCCCAGTGCTGGTTATCATTAGAAGAGACTGTGAGAAAAAAGAGCCACAGCACCCCCCAGGCATGGCAATTCTAACTGGAGAGCAAATGCTCTTTGGCAGTACTTGGTTGCCTGTAGTTTCCTTAAAGTACCTGCAGAAATACTGCAGCATCACTCAAAAATACAGTTGATAAAAAATATTATTTTCTATTAACTATTAGAGGAGTTAAACTGATGTCACCAAACCCACATTGCTACTGAAGGTGATGAATTAATTCATCGTGAAAAATGCAATTTTCAAGGGAAGATGCTTGAAAATCATTAGCCTGAGGAAGAAATTCTTCCCTGTGAGGGTGGGGAGGCCCTGGCACAGGTTGCCCAGGGAAGCTGTGGCTGCCCCATCCCTGGAAGTGTCCAAGGCCAGGTTGGATGGGGCTTGGAGCAACCTGGGATAGTGGGAGGTGTCCCTGCCCATGGCAGGGGTGGAACAAGATCAGCCCAGACCACTCTGTGATTCACAGTATTTTTGATCAACAAAACGATCTATAATCCACAATGCAAGCCTTGTACCTCTCTCTCTTCACATAAAGTAATGATCCCATGATGATCTTTATGTTCCCTCACACTGCCTGAAACACCTCTGTATTTTGAGCCTGCCTCCTACTACCTTCCTTTAATGCACCCTTGGTTTAAACCAGAAGACACAGCAAGAAATGATCTCTACATGCCCTTTATCACACGCCTCATGGTTTTATAACCTTGCTTTCAGGAGCCAAAATCCATCCAGTGGATTAAGGGACCTGATCTATCCTTACTATACTATCCTTACCTTTTTAGACATGGTTTACCAAGTGCTATCCCTCTGCTTTCAACCATCAGCAAGAGCAAATTTAGCAGGGCCTGTGTCACTGACCTCTAACTTTTGGGTACTTACACATTGCTCCAGTGGTGTTTGGCACCTGCTGGAATTCTGGCATCAAATCTACTGCGAGGCTCCTCAAGTCTACATCTGCATAAGCTGATCACACCCTGAATTCCTGCAGAGACCTGGAGGAGATGGGCCAGAGTTAATCTTGGGAATGGATCTCCCCTCAGTATGAAATGGAGGGATTAATGGGATTTGATAGAAACCCTGCTTGATAACACAACTTGACTCAAGGGAACAAGGAAGAGGTTCAGAGAGTGGCTTAAAAAAAACGTTAATGGCAATTTTCTAACAGAGTTCTTTTTCATCTGCCAAGGAAAAATGGCTCTTAATACCTGTTAAATGTGCTGCCTCTACTTTGTGACATAGAACAGGATTACTGATGGGCCAAATTTCTTCCTGGTACCAGAAAAGCTCCGTTCCTTAGAATTTTGCACAGATTCACTGCTACTTTTGCAAAGAATACCACATTAGGCATATTGATGTGCTATGAAATGCCAAGTTAAAATGTGCTACAATTGCTGAAACAAACGACCGAGCCCACGCGGTATCGACTCGGTGCCTCGTTCCCTGCCAGTGTTTATCTGCACAAGAACCCAAACCACATTTATCCCATGGGCTGTTCCACTTATTAATGAGCCCTGCATCTAGTGAAGAGCAATGACTCAGCCTAAAATAAGGGATAGATCGAGATCCTCCAGCTACTCAAGTTGAAGACTGTACCTGTCCTGCTTGGAGTGCACTAAGGGTTTACAGAGTGTACTGAGAACTGGCACAGGGTCTCCAAGGACAATGGGTACAGAAAACAGCCTCTCTTCCACCTCCAAAAGCAGCTCTTCTGTGTGACAGCCACCTTCACAGACAACATTTTCAGTTACCTGTTGAGATACGTATGGGACACATACTTATTCTGCAGCCAAGCTCATGCAATAACACACTCCAAAACATACTGCACACAGAGAGTTTAATTATTGAAAGCAACATAAAAACCTTTGGTTTATCCCACCACCATCATTCTTACTGTATATTATTACAAGACACCTGTTTTCAATCATGAATTCACAAAAGATACCAGGCATTACATAAGAGCACAGAGTGAGGGTGTGAGAGTCCGTCGATAACTTATGACCAATTACATGAGATATTGTCACAAATATGAAAGAATCAGATATTGCTCCAGCACAGCCAGCTGCTTGAGTACAACTGTGAGACATGATTCTTTTGTGATCATTCAATTTTTTTTCCTCAAAGTAACCATGATAGCAACCATCCATACTTACAGAAATATTTATTACAATAATTTAATAAGGATCCCGACGCTTCACAAACCTTAGGAAAATAGAACCAAATTCAACTTACATGTTAACAAAAAGACAGAAGTAAATAAAGTATTTGTCTTTCTTCAAATAAGGAAACTTTAGACCAAGATTTTTAAACACTGGTCTCAAAATTGTCTACTTCCAGATGAACTCAGGCCATTAGTTCCACCCTGATTTCTACAAGACTCATCCTATGCCAAGAATTTCCAGCAAAACCCAGTTGTGAGAATTTGCAATAAACATCACATGTCACCTGACAGAAGAAATGCACGTGCAGAGTCCTCTTTTTACGAAAATGCAAATTCTAGCCTGGGAAATCTTGATACATAGAGCAGGAGCTTGTCAATGGCTGTTAAACACAACATACATGGGGTCACACTATTGCCTACAAAGGGCTGGTTCGAATCAAGCAAGCCACAGGTTTCATTTTGCAAAACCTTAGTTACGAAATGTCACTGATTATTCATTAAGCATTCAAGTCAAATGCAAAAATAAGGCAGACTAAAGAAGCCAAGGCACATTTTCCAGTTCTCTCCTCCACTGTATGTCCATTTATTCCAGCGTATCACTACTCTTAGTAACTCACTTCAATGCTCAAAGCTCTCCTGAATCCAAACCATAAATCTCCAGCCTCAGGCCAGTGTTCCAACAGCTCCAGATTCCCCCCATTGTAAAGCCTTGCTCCCGAGGTGCTGCTGCTCATTGCACAGGCAGGAGCTGAAATGACACCACACAGTCTATGAGCCAGCTGGAGGGGGCCATCCACACCTTGCCCTGCCGGATTTTCTCCGGCTTGAATTTAGAAGCCACATCATAGATCACATATTGAGTGCAAAACCTCTGGTCAGAAGTGGGTTCTGCGTGGTAGGACACCGTGTTGATTGTCTGTGTCACGTCACTGTCTGGCTTTGGCTGCCTGACCAGAATTTGTCCTCCTGCTGCTCTGACCAGCTCCGTAAGTTCGCTCTTCTGGTGACGTTTGAAAGAGCCCAAAAAATAGAAGTAGCATCCATCAAACAACTTAGGCAGCTAAGTGGAAGGAAAAAGAAAAGAAGTATAAATACAGGACTGCATAAATGAGCAGACAGAAAAAAGGTGGAAAGGAAAAATCGGTGCAAAAAAAACCCCCAACAATTTAAAGTAAGCAACACTGGAAACTAGAGCAGTAACTTAACATGCAAGGTTCTCAGGGTAAGTATGCAATCAAGAAAAGCTTGCTTATGTGGTAAATTCTTGTTTCTGTTTACTTTCCAGCACAACAAGGTCTGAGCTGTGACTTAGGGAAATTTACAGCTACTCTTACAATGCAGTTAAGTGAATTCTCCAGAGTAAACCCAGCAAGTAACCAGAAATGAACCCTGTTAAATAGAAGTGGCCCTAAATGGAAACAAAGTGTAATAAAACCATTTTTCTTTCAACTTTCAGAACCAGGTTCTAAAGCTGAGCAGAGAAGGCCAAAGCAGCATCGCTTCCTGTCCCAGCAGCTTCTTCCCCGAGTGTAACACAGTGTTCCCCTGACAAGGTTACAGCAACATCTCCACTAACAGAAAAATGACAGCTTTATAAGGGTGCTCACAGTTCTTTGCACTTAATCAAATTTCTGTACAAGACCACATTAAAATTTTACACCTACTGCACTTTCGCACGTGGCAAAGGGCAAAACTGCACAAAGCAAAGGTCATTAATATGGGCTGTCTGAGCAATAAAACCCACCAGCTGTTCCCTGTTGAGCCGCCCTCTTTGGGGGCCACCTTGGATTTCATACTGCTCTTCTTGTTCTCGAACTGAGGTCTGTAGACAGGCTTGTACCCCTACAAAAAATCACAATAAAGAAGGCAAAAATTAAGAGACCCCGGATTTTAAGAGTGGCTTGCACGTCATTTTAGGGACTAAGGAGCTGTGCTGAGATAAAATAATCCCCCACAATGCAGCACATTCCGTCCACATAAGCATCAAAGCTTGTGGTGCTTTAGCAATTTGCTTTTAAACTCCAAAAAAATTTACAGCAGTGGCTGGAGATGCAAGTGAGATGGAGAGAAGTAATATCACACTAAAATCAGGGCTATAAACACTAGGAATTATTAGCTCTTCCTCTTACCCACAAAAGGTCAACCACTTAATGTCAAATGTCAAATTGCTGATCATTTGGAGGCTTGAAGGCAGCGTGTAGAACCACAGCAATGAAATGGGAGCAATTGTCTGATAAAGAGCAATTACAAAGCAAGCACAAAGCTGCCTCTGAACAGCTACGGCCTCAAATAACAAATCAGATGGGATTCCAAGGGCTCCAAGATCAGCACGAACTGGAGATTTATGCTGGGGTTTAACAGTGGCATTCATTCCTGTTACCACTGCTGCATAATGAGATTGTCTTTTAGAGTCAACATGTTTTTACCTTGTTTTAAGGCCAGTTATTTTTTCCAATAACGGGCTGATGCTAATGTATCCCTAAAGTACTACCTGGCCTCACTCTGGAGACAGGAATTGCTGTGGTCACCCACTCAAGGATGGAACATTTTGCCTGAACGTGCAGTGCACTCATCAATAACAATTACCCAGGAGAAAGTTTGCAAAGCTGATTTTGGAAATGGTTCCGTGAGGATCTGCAGTGTGGACGAGGCTGTAACTTGTACAGCACCTCACTCCTTGCACAGCTTTTCTGATTCAGGCAACTTCTTGGCACTGGGCAGACGTGAAACCCACAGTCTGAACACAGTCAGAAGTGAAATGTGGGGGTGGATCCTGAAAAGCAAGAAAGCCCAAGGCTATGGAAAGAAGTATCACTGACAAAGGCACTGGGATGCCATGGCAGTAAGAGGCCAACAGACAGCAGTATCTAATCCAGAGAGATCTTGAAAGAAAACTCTTAGAATTTGCTGCCAGTTCATACAAACTCAGAAAATGCAATGGGAATTCACATTTTAGTAGGAGTCCTCCAATGTACTTACATCAGAAAAGATAAACCCCCACAGAAAACCACAACTGGCTGAATCCTACAGCAAATACTTCCCTCCGTGTGCAAGTATCAGATGGATTATTTGCAGTCATTCATTCCTTCAAGGAAAATTAACATGAAATACAAGGGCAAACCTAGTTGTGTATTTGCCAGAAAGGCAGCTTACATATTCATTATTGGTAACAGCAATGAATACTGATAACTTAATTTCAAGTACTCGTAACTCAAAAATAAATCTAAAAGCTATTTCACGTTTTATTTATTTAAAAAAAGTCACCACAATTCAACAAGACTTCCTGTGTCCATGTGCCTCAAACTTACACTGCTATCCTTTCTTTCCAAGAAAATACAGATATTAATGGATGCCACTTACAATAAAAGAAAAACAGTCTCATCTTAAGAACAGAACTGTCCATTCATTAAGGACATGTTTTATTTCAATCTGCCATCAAAAGCTCAATTTCAAGGACTTTCACTACAAAGATGAGGTTTTTATACAATAAGTGCACCACAAATTGAGCATCCAGTGCCAGCAACAGTAAATGAAGCAAATGTGATACAAAAGTAATAAAAGGCTGAATGAATACAAAAGACTACAATGTCTTTTTGTACTGCTACTTGCCTGGAAAGTCAGGGAAGTGACAAGCATTAGTGGAATGGTTTTGTTAAGAGAAGGCAAAATCAGTGATGTCTGTTTTGCACGTATGTGTCAGTCCATTTCACAGAGCCAGGTCCTCCAAGGAATCTGAATCCTCAAGGTTCCTTGTCACCTGTAATGACAATCCTCCAAGAGACTCCTCTACCTGGGTCCTGTTTTCACTGAGTCTACAAGAACCAGCAGACAGACATCTGGTCCCTTGAAAAACTGGGAACATGTCAACAGCCCATTCCTAGCCAGTGTCTCATGAGTTTTAAGTTTTCTTTACCAGCTAGAAAGAGGTCAAATATGTGGCACAAAAGCTATGTATTCCACAGAATTAATTAGGTTGGAAAAGACCTTAGAGACCATCAAGTCCAACCTATCACCCAACACCACCTCATCCACTAAACCCTGGCACTCAGTGCCACATCCACTCTTTTTTTAAACTCTTCCAGGGCAGGTGACTCCACCACCTCCCATTCCAATGGCCAATCACTCTTTCTGTGAGGAATTTTTTCCTGATGTCTGGTCTGAACTTCCCCCTGTGCAGCTTAAGAACTGCAGATGTTGTTCAGACTGATATCTTGCTGAGTGGCTCGTTTCTCTCCAGTGACTCCTGCACACCACAGACTTTGTATTAAAGAATTAAAGCAGTCAAATATCGTAACAAAAAAAAAAGAAACAGAAGGGAAACATGACCCTGTTCTCATATTTGAGATAAAATGACACGGGGCTCAAGCTGTGTTTCTATGTAATTCATTATGCATTTGTCTAAAAAAATAAAGGTTCTTATTTTCCCACTCTTTTTCCCCTCTCTCCACACAAAAGTGTCAAGCCACCTGCTCCTAGACCACCCATTCTGCAGTATCATTTTCAGATGCAGTGACTCCAACTGGATGCAGTAGCCCAAGTGAGGTTCTCAAAGAGGGCACAATCAGCTCTGGTTGTGTTATGGTGTCATTTGGAAGCACCAGGAATGCACCAGCTTTATCCTTCTTCCAAGAGATGGCACAACCACCACGAGGTGATCTTATGCCAAGAGCAAGAACATCTCAATTTCACACTAAAAGAGCAGGGATACAAACAGAAGATCAGAGCATACTGCAGGCCATTCCAACATTTATGGTTTTTTACAGCTAGGGGTTTTTATCTTCTCTGAAAACTGAGTGCTAAGCAGAGCCTATTCAGTATAGCCCAGGTCTTTCCCTTGAGTAGGCATTATTAATTTTAAAGCTGCTAATATGTATAAGTGGCTGGATAACATGGCAGTTCCCTTTTAATACTCTTCATCCAACTGAGTGTCATCCTGATTAAGGGGACATATAAAAGGGAATAAAACTCCATACTTTGCTCACAGGTATATCATTCTGCCACCTTTACAGGGACGTTTCCACAAGCTCTTCTGACCTTACAGCACAAAGTGTAGCATCCCTTCACTTCAAACAGGAGCCATGTTAAACTGATTCCCAAAACTCCTGAGATTAGACTCTCATTTGTTGAGCATTGTATGGGAAAGCCACCAGTGAGAACCTGATGCCAAGAACCTGGTCAAATGAATGAACTGAAAAAAAGATTTGCTAGTATCTTAATTAAAAGTGATCAGGGCACTATCAATACTATGCCACCTCTCTTCTCAAATTAAGGACATTTAAGCACTTCTCCAAAAAAAAAAATATAAATTCAGAACAGGACTGACTCTTGGAAGGACAAGGACAGGCTTAAAGAAGGTCTCTGAAAATGAAGGGGGAACACAAACGTACTTTTGAGAAGGCCCCTGTAATTTTAGGAGGGGGTAGAGACCTGGGTTATGCTGTTCTCCTTCACAGATTTGCAGTCTGTGCATTCCTTACTGCCAAGCCCGACTAAACATATATCCTGTTCTCTTACAAAATAAAACAAGACCATTCAACTTGCACAGGGTCCCAGGTTGATCAGGTTCATCCATTCACCACGTTCTCTTCCCTAAAGAGAAGAGGGTGGTTCATGGCCCTCCAGTTTAACCACATGAGTTGGCTCCATCACCTGCAAAAAGGCAACACTTGTATGCAGGCAGTGGCATCTCAGCCCAGGGCCAGGGCTGTCTGCAGTGCCCAGCTGCAGTGTGCAGGCACTCAGGAATAAACAGGAATACACAGGCCAGGCTGGGGCAGGGCTCATGCAGAGTTCTCCCCCAGGAACACAGAACACCACGAGTTTAAAAGCCTCTGAAACAGCGGATTTCACACTTGCAATTTTTAGACATAAACGAGGTCGTTTGCACCAAATTCTCGCAAAACCCAAGCCTGCATTAAAGTCCCTAGGAAAGGTTTTAGCTTAATCCATGGCGTTTAGCTTGATGCCACCACGTCTGGCAAGGAGAGAGAGCAGTGCTCGTTTTTGTCCCCTCATTAGCAAGATCAGTAAAGCATCACCACTTACACTGATCCTTATTACCTCGCTCAGCAGCTGCCCCTACCTTCTCACCTCTGAGTATCTAAGGAGCAGCAAGGTTAACAGGGTGTCCACTCTAATGGTATCATTAATTGACCTTTGATACTACTATAGCTGCTAGTACTGGAAATAAAAAGAAATCATTGTTTGCAAAATTTAAGATCAGAGCCCTGTAATCCTTATTCATGTAAGTCTTATTGGTTTATAATGAAACTAACTGCATCAGCAAAAACAATTTAAAGAGAATGAAGTACAGAAAACCCTGGTTGCCAAGAACAAGTTGTAATCACCCACAGATACCCAGGGGTGGCTCTCAGTAACTCAATTAGCCTTAGTGGAGTTTTGTTGGATTTGCATTAATAAAGCAAAGAGCAGAGGTTAGTCCCAAAAATCCCCTGGAATGCCTATAAGTAATTTAGAAATACATGACAGCAACAAAGAAGATAAAATACTACACATCCAAGATCTAGTAGAGACTGCAGCTGAAACACCCTTAGCTCAGTCTGCACTGGGTTTTAAAACTTTCATGCAAATGGAGTAAAACTTGATGGGATTTTTTTCCTAGAAAAGGAAGAAATCTGGACTGAGAGAAAGCCTTGGGGGAATTTGGCATGGCTAGCTTCAGTTTGCCTTCATAAACAGCATTACCGGCCTCTGCTACAGCACAGGAAGGAATTTTTATACGGTCTCCTATATGCCTATAAAGTAACTTCAGACTCACAGATTTTCATGGAGTGAGGTACAGATCTCGTTGGTGAAACAAGAGCACTGTTTTCTCATCACATGGAAATGACACAAGATGCTGCAGAGACTGAAATGAATCTGGCTAAGAATGGTGGTTAACAAGTTAATCCAGGTGATATTTATTAAACATGATGGAGCAGATGCTTAGGAAGTCCTGAAACATCAATTCCCAGAAGCCAGGAGCATGTGATACAAATATCAGCCCTTCACTTGAAGCCCCAAGTGTCCCACCTGCTCTGGAAAAAACACTGTTTGCCACAGCTGTCTTCTAGACTGATCAAAGTGACTGGAGGTAGCCATTCCTAAGGTCAGGTTACATTCCACTGGGAGTGCTCATCCTCTGGATCCCATCACTTTTAAATGAAGAGGTAGTACTTTCCACCCTCTTCCTCACAATGTGCTTCCTAAATGCAACGTCTTCTTCAAAAGTAAAGTGCTTTCCATCCTCTCCCTTACAAATGTGCTCCTGAAATGCCACATTTTCCTCAAAACAAAAGCGGACCAGAACAAAAAGACACCCTAAATATGAAAAACTGAGTATGTGGATGACAGAACAGAAGGAGCAGTGGAAACACGGGTTCCTTTTCCTCCAGACCTTATTTCAAACCATCCCACTGCGGACAAGGACAGACACCACCCTTGAGACATTGTCACCCCCATCTCCTCTCGTGCAAACCCCAGCAGCTTCACAGGCAGATGTTTATGCATGGAAGGGAGGCAGTGCAGCCTGAGGAGCAGTGAGCTCGGACAGCTCCGCACCTCTCTGCTCTAACAGCCCAAACAAGGATGGGCATATTGCTCCAAGAAATTCAGACACGTGTTTTCACCTTGAAATGTCAGTCATGCAGTCCCCCAGCTCTTCCAGTCAGCTCCCTGTTGTTCCAAGACCTTACAGGAAAAGCAGGTGTTTTTGCATTGTTATAATGATCAGAGGTGAATCACTGCTGCTGCTGCTCCAGGTAAGCAAAGCAGAGGAAGGAATGAGCAATCAGATGCTTAGAATTCTGCCAGACACTTGGCTGCAAAGACTGACACAAGCCTGTTTCAACGCATATCGTTACCAGGATCATTTTTCATTCCCTGCTTTAACAGATGACAATAAGTTTAAGAAAAAAAACAAGCTGAAAAGCTATTAAAGACTTCTGCTGGTTTTAATTACAGTCTTCTGTGTTCTACATAAAGCACAGAGGAAATACAGTGATACTTGAATCTTTGTCTCAGCCTTACTTGCAGAAGGATAATGATATGCTACTTCGTGCCCTATTACCATCCCAGAAATAATGAAGGCAATAAAATAATGAAACCAGTGAAAGATATGGCCAAGGGCAAGGAGCACAGTGACAACACTGCCTCAGCTGAATTCTGTGCTGCTTTGGAAGTGGATATACTGCTGACAGTGTATTACATACGGAAAAGATGGAACTGAAAACTGGCAAAGTGAAATTCTTCTTCCATGAAGATCTGATATTGCTCATCCTTTCATCCTAATCTTCCACCTGAAGACAAAAGGGAACCCCAAAACTCAAGGTATGTATTTAAACCTTGGCTCTCCACTACTTAGAGGTGTCACACCTAGCTCAGACTCTGCTGGAAAACTCCACATTGCCTTTCTACCAATACTAACAGATATCTGTGTATGGACATGTGTCAACAGAAGCACCACAGAATCATCCAAGAGAAGGATATTGCTTTTTATTAGAGAAACAGAGCTTGAGAGCCTGCTATATATAGAGTTAACATAAGGGGCTCTCATATGAAATACTGCTTTTGCAAGCCTGTGATGTTTTGTTTTTTTAGAAAGTGGTATAATGTGTAGACTATAAATAAAACTTTAAAGTCAAATGCAGCTTACCTTGTAGTAAAAAAAAAATTCAAATACTCACTTATGCATAGTCAGCACTTCATTAAGTGCCTCACTGAGCTTTGTTTTTTCCCAATATTTTAGTGAAGTTCTTCGACATGATTTCACTTGAAGTGAATGGTTTAGAACAGTGAACCATAACTTCTTGAATTTATTATATAACCAGAATATGCACACACTTTTGGAAGTTTATTTGCATCACATTTAAGGAAACTTATCCAAACAGAAGCCAAGAAGCCACAATAAATTAGGAGAGAAATCATGGAAGAGAAAAGACCTCTCTTTCCTAGACAAATGTTCCATCAGCAGGAGTCCCATTATTTGTTATAACAATCTTTAACTTGTAATGACTGTGAAGAAGACTGATAACAGACTGGTGGGAACAGATGGAGTGGTGCTGTTAATTATAGGCACTTAGCTGCATCAGACCCCATGAGTTATTACTAACATTTCCCACTAGGGAGGAGAATCACTCCCTTTTAAGTAGTATGTTGCTTACTAAGCTGGGAGCATTAGCAGTCAGGATTGTACTAATCAGTACTAACAACATCAAATAAAACTCGGCTGCAAACAAAAAAACATAAAAATATTTCCTGAATAACCCCCAGACTATTTCACCTTTTTTTTTTTTTAATTTTCCAATCACTTCTAAGTAAAGTTCTTCTGCAAAGGCTTAAATTCAGGTCTCACTAATTAAATCTCCCTCTATCACTCTGAAGTTTTCTAAGCATCTGACTAGCAAGAAGATGAAATGAAATAAAGGAAAACCACTCCAGCACACAGACTAGAAGGTACGAAGACCTTCTGAACTGAGTGAAGCCAAGAACCTGCCAAGGGACTCTCCACAGAAACAGGACATTGTTCCAGGGCACCTGAACACACCCTTTCCAATTACACATCCCAAACATCACTTCCAGGCCTTCCAAACCTCCTGCTGCATCCCTACCTCCAAGGAGGAAACCACCTCCCTTCTGGAGTGTCTGAGGGTTATGAAATCCACCTGCTTGGTTGGACATAAAGTGTTTCTCTGTGTCACCTACAGAGACAACTCAGTGTTTTCCTTTTGCAAATGCCTGTAAGGCCATAAAAACCACTGAGGGTGTTGCACAAAACCCTTCTGAAGGGACACAACTCACCAGCCCCTTCCAAAAAAAGCACGGAACAAACTATGTGGAAGCCAGAGGAACACTCCAAGTCCAGTGCTCAGCCTGAGGATGTGCTTCAGCTGAAAAACTGGTGTGCAGCTCCTGAGGCTCTGCACAGTGCCTTCATAAACATTAGTGACTGGAAAATTCGGACCATTAAGGAATTCTTCTATTCTGATGTTTAGTCACACAGGAGAAAACCGGAATGAAATTTGCCTGTGAGTTTTCCATGGATAATTAACTCATTTGTAGTGTACTTACTGGCTAAAGGGACTTAGACATAAAGGTCAAGGGGAAGAAGATGGCTTTTGTAACTACTGTGAGAGCTGATACTAAGAAACACATCAGAAAGAAATGAATAAAGAGCAGAATTTGGGGGCTAAGTCCATAGAACAGCTGTATAAAAAAGCTTGCACTGTATAAAAACTCATCACATCAGAACAACTTGCATTCTCACTAGGGTTAGAAGTTGTAACTTTCAACAGATCTCAGCTTATGTTTCCCTCCTACAGGCCTTGAGCATGAACTCCAAGCAAATCAGTTTCCCATCAATCCCAATGGAAAGTGCTCACAAGGAACCCTAGAGTTCAGTAAAATCCTTCCTCCTCTCCCAGGGTATTTTCCATGATCTTCCAAATCCATCTTAATGTAGCAATAAATTCACTCCCCACTTATACTTAGGCTGTGACCTACCCCACACATCTCACCATGAAATGCACTCATTTACCAAAGAAGGTAATATTAATTAAATATATTTAATTAAATTCCTTCTCATTCGGGAGACTGAAAAACAAACCCCTCGTGCTTTATGTTAAAAAAACATTAATATTAGGACAGTTGTTAAAAAAAATTTTTTTTCTGGAATCTCACGTACAATTTCTGGTTAAAAAACCCAAAGAATCCCAAATATTTAATACTTACATTCAAACTTGAGGACCCAACATCCAGTCAGAACAGCCATCATACATTTGACAGTACTTGGCATTGGAGCATCAGGGATAACAAGATGAGTTACTAGGAGAAAGATTACATCAGTAGAACTAAAAGCACATAAAAATCAGAACCATGCCTGGCTGAAAAGCAATCAATCACCATTTAAAGAACAAACAGACTATAATAATTTATCAACCACTCTTTCCAGCACAAGTATGTGATTTTTGAGACTATGATATGAGTTAGCAGAAGAGCTATTAGGAATTTTGTGGGTTTCAGCATAGACTTGCTATTAAAAAAGGGAAGTCATGGTTTTATAGTACTAAGCTAAGACTTAAATCTTCAGATGAGGCTCTGGTTTATAACATAGTATTTTTTTCAATCCTTTTAAAGTTATATTTAACTCTGACAGGAATCTTACTATGGGATCTCACTGCTTTAGTGCAAAGCTAACAGAACGGAACTCAAAATTTTAGAGTGGTAATCCAGATGTGAGAGATGGTAGATGAAAACTGCCTCAGCACTTCGTTCACAAGCAGCACTCCAAAGGAAATCTCACAGGAAGGACTGAGACCATGTCCCCCTCCCCAAAACCCCTGCTGCAGGCAGAACCCTAAAGGATGAGGTGCAGAACTGCAGTTCCTTGGGCAGACACTTCCACAAGACCACAAACCTCTGCTGTTAAATTCAGTGCACCTCCGAGCCTTCAGAACTGCTGCTAATTTGTCCAGCAGTCTCTGCTGCTCTGCACTCAGGCTGCTCCCCAGGAAACCAAGAGGTCCATTCCTAGGCTGGCTGGGGCTCAGTGCCTGCAGGAACAGAAAATCCTACAATGAGCTGAATGTTTAGGAACATAAAGAAGGCAAATAACTTGCTGGACAGCTTTATTTAATAAGAATAAGCATTTTGAAACACAATTCATGGCAAAGAGCGAATCTCTGTGCAAGAAACCAGCCCTAGAGGGAAAAAAAGCTTGACATTAGAGGTGCTTCATTTAGCTTATGCAAGGTACCAGAACAGCTTGTGCATCAGTTCCTTGCCTTTTTTGTCTCTTCTAAAGACACTGGTAATGCACACATGTAGCTGGCTGAACACTGTGCAAACAGCCTGGCTGACTGCAGAGCTGAAAGAGAAAAAAATTTCCCCATCAAGTAGTAAAACCTCCTACTTTTAGCAAAGTATTACCAACAGATATGCTGCTGAGTAATCTATGTAATGAATATCTGCATGTCCTTTCAGTAAAAACCCCTAACACTTTGCCCTGTAAGTCATGAAAGCTTAAAATCTGTTGTGTGGATACTAATGCACGCAAGAGGAGCTGCTTGCTCAAGTTTTATGCTGATAAGGACGTGACACTTCAGCCCCTGGATTTTTGCAAATCCTCCCAGATTCCGTAGCGCAGACATGCCTTTGAGATCCAGCTACCCTACAGCCCCAGGCTTTGGATCAAGCCATCCATGTGAGCTCACAGCATCCACGGGCACCACTGAGCCCAAAGCAAATGCAACACAAGAGCTACATCTCGTATTTGCTACAGTGGAGCAGCCAAATCCTTGCTGATTCAGCTGCAACCCTTCACTTTTGGCCAATGGGGACCTTCTACCCACGATGAGGAGGGATCATAAGAGGCTGTGTACCCTGGAGGAAACCAGGGCTGCTTCTATCAGCCAGGCCAGTCTAACCCTCAGTCATCAGGAAGCACAAAGCACTTCATAGTGCTGAGACTTGCCAGGTCTGAACGTGCTGATTTTGGTTACAAGTCCTGGGAAGCCTTTGGCAAACAGAGGGGAAAAACGAAAACCCCAAAACAATCTTCCAAAAGCTGTTCTCAACTGCTGAGCTGGCATCTTCATTGCTGGACAAAGGACAATAGTGGGGCAGCCTTTTAAAGGCACACAAAAAGCACCTGGAGCAAAGACTGCTGCTGCTTTCAGTTTGGTAAGTAGAACGAATTTAAATATGCAGAAAAACAACATCGATAGTCAAGTTCAAGCAACAACACTTGAGGAATAAGACAGTGCTCATTCTCCTATAATAAAGCCACAGTACAAGAAATATCCTTTGTTTTCCCAGATAAAGCTGTAACACAGGATGTCACAGCTTGTAAGTGTTCCACATACATTCTGGAAATACTATCCAGGTTAGTTTTCCCAGCCCATTTTAAATCTCCCTGTAAAGCAGGTGATGCAGTGAACTTACATCCAAGCCTTCAACATCTACAGGATGAACTTACAGGGCTTTTTTTAAAAAGCAAAACAACAACAAAAATAAAACCCCACACAGACATTTACCTCAGAGGGTTGGTTAAGTGAAAATGATTCATTCTTCACTGGTAGCATTAGCACAGACTTCATCTTTTCACTTTCTGCATAGTCCACAGGCCGCAGACCAAATATATTACTGGCAAAACAAGCACAGATGGGTTTAAGTAAATAAAATGTGACTTGATTCTTAACTAACCAGGCACATTAGCTGGGTAGCTTTCCCTCCCACTTTCTTATTAATATGTAATTTCAGCTAAAAGCACAAAGCTACAAGTAAGAATTGCATCCAAGACAGATGGATACTGAATTACAAGCTGTTGCATTCGGCTGAGGAGTAAGGGTTGTTCAGAGCAGAATGTTCGGTTAAATAAACCACAGTCCTTGTTAAACTGTTTCAAGATGCACTCAGATATCGTTTGCAAGACCCAGAAATTTCAGCTTTAATCTTTCATTGCGGCCATACAACCAGGAGAAGTATTTTTGGCTTACCCATTTGCCCCAAAGGACATGTCAGAAGATCCTATGTACTGTATCAAACCCTGGAGTTTGATGTGCTTGTGCTTTTATGGGAAAAGCTATCTGCTTCCTACTCAGCAACCATGGCTCCCTTGCACTTCCAAGGCTTGAGTCTGCCTCATTTTCCCTCAGTGTGCTGTTCCACAGAACACATTGTGGCCAATTCCTTCTGATTTTTGCCAGTTTTGTTACACTACTGATCGTATGTGGCACCTCCCGGTTATCAGCTGTGCTCCAAGACCCACTTCCTCTTTTAGCATTCCTCAGACACATGGGATTTGCTAGAAACACACCAAGCACAGCCACGGCTTCTCCCTCTCCTTCACTCAACTCTGCAGCAGTGAGGGGAGAAGAGCCTGAAATAGCAGAGCAGGTACAAGTGCCATCAGCAAATCCCATCCTCTGCCAGCACTCTGGGGAAACACTGCGCTCGCCTTGCCCTTTACGGGAATAATGGCTATTCCAGCTCTTCTTCTTCTCCCCACCTCACACAGCTCTGGCTCTCCAAAGGCATAATGAGAGCTCGTGATGAAGGGGACAGCAAAGCCCTGACTCAGTGTCTGAAATCCAGAGCTTAGTCATCCAGCCATGAAACATTCAAAGAGGTCAAGAACCCATGGCATCCTTGAAGAGCTGTCTCTTAGCCACACACTCCTGTGCTCAGGAGGAACCTCGGCAGCTTTACAGGGAATTCCACACAAGGCCATAACCCAACCCAGGCCAAAGAGAAGCTCGGGTCATTAAGTCTTCACTCTGATTTAACTGGGGGGCTTTGGCCAGCACAAAGCTGACAGCTGTGTCTGACCTCAGCACTTCTCCATGCTCCTGACACAGCCTCTTGGGAGAACAGCAACCCACAGAAATTCCCCCCAGGAGAGGCTGGGATGGTGTTTTACAGTAGCACCAACCCCAAGCTCCTCCGTGCTGCTAATGAGCAGAGTGCAGGCACAACACCAACTCTGCAGACTAAGAGATAATTGGTTCCATCTCTGCCCAGTCCTGGGAGTTGCAGCCCATTAAATATTGTCATGCTGTTCCTGCTTTGTCATGCATCATCAGGGTGGCTCTCGCCCTTTCTTTAAATAAGGGCCATATTTGACTCCAACTGCTGCAAGAGAGTTCCTTTGAACAATGCATCCAGAGAGGGGGTCAAAAATAGATACACCATCACATACACTAAAAACCACCTTTAGACTGGATGGGTGACCTTTCACTGTGAACTCAGAGGGAGGAAATCACTGCATGTCACTAGGAGAGGTCTGGGAGTGTTTTTCCCTCCAAAGTCACAGTAAGATCCTTGACTGTTGGGAAGAAACCTCACGAATGTTTACCATAAATATACAGATCACCACAGTTAAATACAGAACATCCTTTTGCCAATTAAACTGCACAATAAAAGCTCCAGCTACCCTCTCTTTATTCACGTAATTTTTTTTTCCTGTATTTTTAAGCTCATTTCAGTTGCTTCTTACTAGAGTATTGTGAAATGCTACCCCATCGTTATGCAGCATTGAAGAATTAATGGCTATTTTTAGGTGGAATAGTTAAATTGTGACAAACTTGGGAGCTGAGGGCTGAAAAAGGAACACCAGCACACGGGATGATGTAAGAGTTTTGAAAATTTACAACAAAGCAGACTGTTGAGCTTAAGGAAAGTTAGAAAATGTGGCTGAAACAGGAGAAAATAGGGTTTACAAGATAAAAAGCAAGACAAGGAGCACAATTTAACAACTGATTTCAAGTAGGGTGCTGTTGTAATTTACTCATCCTTTGCAAAGGAAAAGGATGAAAACCGTATTTGTACCTTTCAGTGAGGCACCCACTAACAATCCAAAAAGTCAGTAACCACTGGGCTGCCACACTGGTCCGTGCAGGAACTGTCTGTAATATGTTAGGAATTTATACTATTTTTAACCCTGTGCAAGCACTACACCCCAGCAAGGCACAGGACTGGGAAACAGAAGCTTTTGGCAAAAAGGTGTGCTCACATCTGCCTTTATCCAGCCCAGCTGAACAAGGGAAATCACCCACCCTGTTCAGGGCAAAACAGGAATTTTGGTCCAGTTTGCAAAAGCAAACTAGACCTGCCCATCAGGCCCACCCTAACACACACAGAGTCTTTGGGGAAATACCAATTAACCAGGAGTGCTCCTGCTACAGGGCTGGGGTTGTTGGGAATGGGGCCAGTGCACAAGACACAACTTCCTGCTCCAGAGAAACAACTGTGTGGTGCTGAAGCCAGAACCCAGGGTCTCCAAGGCACTCTTCTTTCTACCCAGGATGCAAGTGAGCCTTTTGGAAGTTGTTTTAAACATTCCAGAGTCAGATGTACCCTTTGATGCAAGCAGGCTCCTATTAGTCAGGCATCAAGGTCCTGAGTAGTCAGCAGAGGCTATTACAGCTAGAACAAATTCCAGTCAAAGAGCAGGAGGGCTGTGCTCAGAACAAAAATGAGCCCAGTGAAGAGCAACTCAACATAATCTTCTGAGTATGACTTTACACGAGATGACAGATGATATCTTAAGGACTGACACATCAAAGAACTTCTTATGAAAAGCTTTAGAAATAGGATTCAGTTTATGGCACAGCACTGCTGGAGTATTAGGTATGAAGACAACAGAGGTTACTGCTGTAGCCAAAAAGAAACTTTACAGCTCCCTTCTAAATGTTTCATTAAACGTTCAGCAAATAAGTGACCAGAGGAGAGAAGATAAATATGGAGATATGTTAATTGTTTACAAGCCCCAAACTTGCACAGCTCCTGACAGAAGCAATGACTATATAATAATTTGTGATCAGGAGTTTTCAGCTGCTCCATTTGGTACCAGAAGTTATCTCTGGTTCCACAGCTGAGCATAAGCCAAGTTTTGCCCCAGCCCCACAAACGAGTTCAGTATTGAATGGAAGTCCAGGAACCAGGTCTCAGTACAGTAACCACTAAATCCCACATGGAAATCAGACCAAGTCAGGGCTCTCCAGGCAGCACCTGGATTTTGAGAATGGGATAAACAGAAACCCTTTTTGTACCTGACAGAAGGAAGAAAACTTAATCTGTGTAGCCAGAAAGACCTGAGGTATCCAAACAGAGACAGGGTTTTAATTAACCTGCTGTCAGCAGGAAGTTAAACATCATGTCTTGCACTGAGACAGCAAAGACCTGCACTATCTCAACTTGGAAAAAGCAGACAAAATGATGTCAGTGTCACAGGTCTGGTGCCTCCTGAACTAACTGCAGGCTGTAATAGTGCTTGCCCTTATGCCATTCATATTTGAGGACCACAGCCCATCCCTAAGCATTCCCAGAGGCTTGTTCAGAATCAGACTCACAACTACTCAGAGACAGCCAACACCTGAAAACACAGCAATTTTTACCAATGCTGAACTTATTGTGCATGAACAACTGGAAAGACAGACCATTTGAGTGAGAGCATTTAGGAAGTACTGTGAAATTGCAAATGCACAGATCTAATTTTTCAAATCACTTGGCTTGCTGTGAAGCAAGGAAAAAAGGCAGAATTCAAGCACGTTGAAAAAAGCCATAAAAATTAGCTATGTGTTGGAGATTAACTTAAAGAAATTAACAAGACCAGTAGGACAATTAATAGGTCCACTGGTCCACATAATATTTTTCATTTGTAGTTCACATCTTACCCAGTCAGTGAAAACTTCAATGGCAAATGAAGTGCCACAACTATTAAATCTTACAGATTTAATTTTTTTTTTTTTTTTGGCCAAGGAAAATGGAAATCCCAGGACTACTTTCTGACAAAAGAGGAAGCCCCCATCTGTACTGGCTTGGTCCAAAAGGTATGTGGCTGCTTCATGTTATATACAGTTAATTCTTAATGCACTATGTGTTAACATGCAACACCCTGAGAGGTGCTTGGAATGAAATGTACTTGATGGGACTGAGAACCTGATGGTCAAAATCTGAGACTGCAAAGTCAGGGTTATACCTGTGCACCTCACCACCTAAGGTCCCTTAGGAAGCAGCTGTATCTGTATTTGCTTCCAGACACATCCCACATCCCTCCACAGACCAGTGGGTTTTACCTGCCTTTGGGCCTGCACACAGTAAATACTGCACATCTCTACAAAAATATTTTACCTGGCACAGTTGAGCACCATTCTAAATTTCAAAACTACTGCTCTAAGCAGGCTATTCAAGACAAGCTCTGTTTTTATTCCAGTAGATTAACTCTCCAACACACGAGGGACATTAAGACACAAAACTGAGTTAATTCTCCTGTCAAAGCAGCAGCAAGACATCAGTCACTTTTGTGAGGTTTCACGCTATATATTTCATAGTGTCCCAAGCAACACTTGAACACATTTATCATGCTCACATTTTACTCAGCTCCGCTGAAGGAAAAGACTTTTAAGCAACCACTGTGAACTCATCAAACTTTCCTCCCTGCTCTCCTGTGAGGTAATGAAGAAGCACTTTATCCCATCATAGCAAAGAAGGCCCTTTCCTGGGCTGAGAGTTTTGGAGAGTCTGAAGAGCCCACAAAAGGACTAGAAAAAGTTTTATATGCCAAAGGAGGAAAAAAAAAAAAGGCAAAAAGCAAACTAAAATTAGACAGATTTATTGGTTTGGGAAAATTGGCTTGGTATAGTCTTAGCTCACACACTGCACACCTCTAAAGTTAAGGGACTCCTCAGGTATATCCCTCAAGAAAATAAACCCTTGGGTAGAGATGTAAGTTCTACTCATCACTGCTCAATTTCTACTGTAAAGATTAGTAATAATGGGAAGGTGAGCAGATCCTGCCTTAAGTACAAAGAGGCCGACTATAACTAGTCACAATGAAAAGGACTATAATTGCACCATCTTGAGTGATCAGCCTGTTTTTTGCCTCCTGTTTTTAAAACAAACTTCTTGTCAGCTGTGACTTCCTTTTAAAGGTACCTGCACCCACTAGGGAAACATAAAAATTAAATCTCCTATATTAGAGAAGGTTCAAATCCACTTACCCAGACAAATCCAACCTCTGTTTAATTAGGGCTACAGCTACCAGAGGCAGTGGCAGAAAAAAACACCCAGTAAGATTTGCAAAGTCATGATCCAGAGAAAGATCACAGCACTTTTCATTGCTGGAAGCCAGTAGGGCACAGGAAGGAAGGGAGGCATGAGACATTCTTACAAGTCTCAAATACACTGTTCTTGTTTCTACTGTTTCTTGATAGTGTTTAGCAGAGGTCAGCAGAGTCCTTCTATTCAAGCCTGAACACTTTGCTTGTGCATCCCTTACTCTGTGGCTCTAATGCTTTCTGTAAAAATTAAAAAATCATCAATGCAACAGCAACACACAGAGCAGCATTTGTTTGGGAAAAGATGATCTGGAAGCCTCAGTTATTCCAGGAGGGACATACAGGACTGAATTTTTGTCAAACAAATCACACAAAGATGAGCAGCAGCTAAATTTGTTCTCAAAAGGTTTGTAACTGAACATTATCTACATTCAGTAAAAAGTTATGGCAGAGGTAAAGGTTTACATAAATCTCTCCTTTCCTGATTAAAAAGCTTCTGTTTCAACATAAAGTCATGTTTGCTCAGGTAGAATGAGCTGAAAGAGGTTCAGCTTCACCTCTGTGTGTGTGAACACAGGCAGCAGAGACCAAGGCTAATGAGGGCCCTGCTGGCATTTGGAGTCTTGGCTGTGCAAACCCACCAGTCCTGTCACACCCTCCCAGCAGAGCTGTGGGCTGTGCCGTGCTCTCAAACACCAGACACACAAGTGACAAGTGGGACACAACCAGTTCCTGACACTCAAGTGTCTTGAAAATTAGTTTCTGAAGTTGTCAGCTTTTCAAGGTGTAAAGTGCTGGTCCTTGTTCAAGAACAAAGTGAAGATGAATGACTGATCCTCGTTATACTTTTCCGTGCTAAAGTCTTGAGAGTTTGTAGCTTTGCTTTGTATTTTACTGTGGTCTTTTTAAACTCTAATATATTCAAGATTAGGATGTTATGAAAGCCCTATGCTTTCCCACAGAGCACCTTAATTCTGTAAGCTTCAAGAGTGAATATTGAGAGCTGAAGTGATTAAGCTGAACTTGTTTATGCTTCTTCACGTGGCTGCCAAGGAAATTTGTGTCATGCAAGACTTCATCCTGTTGTGTTACTGCATTCACACACCTATTGACAACGTGCACTGGACTCAAATTTACACACACAGGCCCTGGCACAACAACAATACAACACCTAAAGTCACATTCAGTGTCTAAAATACTAATAGGCTGCAGGCTTATCCACAGACTAAAAGATTCTTTAGCACCTCCTATACACAAATGCCAAAATCTTCAAGAGGCATAACTGTATAGAAGAGTCAACTGAGAATATTTCTAAGCTTTTTTTTAATTAAAAAGTTGTACCAAGGATTAGTGCTTTGATGCAGAATGGGGAAAAAAAACAACAAAAAAACCCAACCACTTCCCAACTCTCAGCCCGTGTCTATGTCATTTGTGGAAAACAGAAGACACTGGACCAAAATGCCTTATGCTAGCAAGTAGTGTAGTAAAAGTAAAGAGACAAAAAACAGCTGTAGCAGCTCAGAACTCATCTAGCTCAGCATCTCGGAGCTGACAGTTGCTATAACAAGATGCCAACAGGAAAGTGTAAGATTAGGGCAAGCATATGTTGTTGCTTTCCTAGAACAGTCTCCAGTACTGTCTGTGACTCAGGCATCCTCAGAAAAGCTCAGGGCAAAGCCAAGTGGAAAGGAAACACCCACCTTGAAAAGGAGGATATATATAAGCACGGCAGGAGCACACACCCAACACCCACCCCCTCACTTCCAACAAAGCACCCTTACTACAGCTCTGCTCTGCATTTGCTGCATCAGCTGCCCCCAGAAGGCTCCCCGGGTACTCACACTGCCTGCCGGGAGGCTCCGTGTGCCAGCAGCAGCTCCACGATGCCCACGTGCCCGTTCCTGGCCGCGTCGTGGAGCGGGGAGTCGTTCTGGTAGCCCGTGGTGTTCACCAGGGCCCGGTGCTGCAGCAGCAGCTCCACCACCCCCCGGTGCCCGTGGTTACACGCCTCGTGCTGGTGGGAACAGCCAGGAGAGGGGACAAAAGTGAGCCAGGACTCCTGTCACTGCTGCCAGTGCCAGGGCAAGGGTGGTGCATCTCACTCCTGACAGCAATTAACCTGGGAACCCACTGCTAACAAAAAGAGCTGAGAAGAACTGAACAAAGGCCAACTGCGTGCAAATTAGAACTACAGGGAACACAGCCTTCCAGACTGCCAGGAGTATTCTTCAGGAGAGGGAGAAGTCATGGTTGAAAAAAATCTTTTGTTTGTTTTCTCCAATTCAAGTGAGCAATATTTTCATTCCGCTACTTGATATATTTCCAAAACACTGAGGACATTAAGAACCCATAAAATACAAACATTGTTTGCAATTGATTGTTCTCTAGTTATTGTGGTTATATTTTCTGCACTTGCAGAACTGCAGGCTGATCGATCCCGTGCCATGCCCTACATCCCAGCAAAGGAGAGCTGGATTTCGGCAGGTCAGTAGTTGCTAATGAATTCTTTTAACCTTATTTATCATCACTTCTTCACTTTGCATAATTCTTTGGTACCCAAGTGTGTGTAAGGGGAACTAAAATATGGTAATGAAAGGAGGGATGCAATGAAATCTGATTAGAAGAAAAAGAGTCTTCAGCACTCACCAGTGGTGTCCAGCCAGCATTATCTTTGACGTTGGGATCTGCCCCATTCTTCAGCAGCTGTTCCACAGCTGCTGAGTCACCCTGCACAGCAAAAACACCCACAGTTATGAAGAAGATACACAAAGACAACACAAATTTAGGAGATGCCAAGCTCTAACTGTACCTGCAATAAGAATGTAATGGTCAGGACAACAAAAGCTCAGCTGCTTTGGAGGCCACAGTTTACCATCACTCTTCATTTAGAAGCACCAACATATTTTGCACTAATATGTATTTCTAGATAAAAACAATGCATGGAACAGACTTGACCCAAAATAAATGGAAAAGTTTGTGCTGATTGCAATCTGCCCACTACAGTTAACTGCAATGATGAAAGACAGGAACATCTACTGAGAATGTTCTTATCCTTCAGACTGGATTTTTTTTTAAGCTAACCTAAAGAACTGGCTGAAAACATGGGTGAAATAAATTAATAAACCTGGCAAGCTTCTAGAAATTGTTTTTCCACAAACAATGGAATCTTTTCCTCTAAAGGAAAAGATCTTTTATTTAACACTGCAATTACCACTCATGTTGCATCCCACCAATACTTGCTCTGACAGTTATGCTACCAAAATAGTTTAAATTAGGTTTTTGGAAGAAGCTGTATTGAGTTTTTACTACAAGCAAGGAGATGTATGTAGGAAAGGGTGGGTTATGGAGAGAGGCTGAGTAGAGACAAGGTGAAGGAAGGTGAATCAGAGGTTTTGACACTAAAAATTAAAGTATAAGAGAGAAAGTTGGTAATAAGACTGGAGCATGTCCAGATGCAGCTATAAATAGGTAAGGAAAAGGCTCCCATGGAAGCTGAGGCAAAGAAATCTCTGCAGTGCAGGCCTTCTTAAAAGCAGGTGGGAAAAGTAACCCAGACACAGCAGTAGTGGAAAGTCAAGGGATTCCTAAGTGTTACTCACAGCCTTAGAAAGAAAAGGCAAGAGAATTAAAATTGAACTTTAAATATAACAAAACTAAACTTAATCCGACTTTTTCTTTTTGTTACCAAGGAACACTTTGAAAAAACAAAATAGCTTTAATCTTTAGTTAGAGAAAAACATTAAGACAGGCTGCTCAGGAGCAATAAATCCAGCAAGCAATGACTGTAAACCCAAAATTCACCAAAAATCCTGAGGAGAATCACTGGCCTTACACCCATCAAGCAAATTAACACATCAGAGATAAATTTCACGCATTATATTCACAATTTTGTCCCAGCAAAATGTTACCTTTCCAAGCAATTAAAGCATTCTAACAGCAGCATACTCTTTCTGGCAGCCAGGGAACAGACATGCATCAAACCTGAGCAGTTACTCAGAGGCAGCCAAGACAGTGCTGAGCATTAAGATCTTTTCTGACAGAGGGAAGGCACAATTATCTATAATGAGCGAGATCTGAGCTTATCATTTAAAGTTCAGTTTGCAAACACGTACAGCAAGGGTTTGACATTTCAGGAGTACTCCTTTAAAGCAGCAAGCACAGCTAATAATCTGTGTGGGCATCAGGCAGTATCACAGCTTTTCAGATCAGTTCTGAACACTGATTTATAAAATCAGTGGTGTGGACACCAGCACTGACAACATCCACAGGCCTAAACCCACGGGCAAAATTGGAAAATTGGTGCTTTGCTGCTCACAGGACATAAACATTGTCATCACCTCAGCTGGAAGTGGAACCTGCTCCCTGCAACAGGCACCAGGCAGGGAGTGACAGCAGGGAGGGAAAGCTGCAGCCCCTTGTAGTGCAGAGGCTGGAGGTGCTGCCCATCAGGACTGACCACAGCTGCCACAATGTGCCTTTTGTCCCTGCAGAGGCTCTGCAGTCACTCACCATTACAGGAATATTTAGCTAAAAAGAAGCTGAAGACAATTTCACATAGATCCTTCATGTTACCGAGTCCCTCCTGCAAAGCAGGACCACTATCACACAATCATTTCAGCTGGAAAAGACCTTTAAGGTCATCACATCCAACCAGAGAGGCCCTGACCTTGGACTGGATCTCCCAGAGACTGATTACAGGTTTAGATGAGAACAAGTCAACCCAAGTAACAGTGATCCAAGAATAAAAGAAAAAAAAGAAAAGTGTTTTTTTTTTTTTTAACATTGGCCAGTTTGGGAGGTTGTTTTGATATTGGGGGGGGGGGCAGTGCTGGGGTTTTTTGGGGTTTTTTTTACATCAACCACTTCTATCAAAGTTGATGGAACTACTAACATTTGTAAGTTAATCAATGTCTTGCTAAACTCTAAGCAACAAAGGGTAAGGACGTGGTAGGTTCAAGTCCCAGTCACAAATATGTGTATCCCATATGTCTTTGCTCCACGAGGAAGCAGCAGAGTCTACACCTATCGGTATGGAATTCCTAATTCCAACGTGCTGCATGGAGCTGCACTTTGACTGTTACTGGGATGAGCTTTGTACATTCAGTTCCCTGAGTTCACTGAATGCAGCAATGCCAGCAGGAAATCACCCCTCTCTGACAGGGAGCCATGAGCAGATGAACACAGGAGGGACCCTGGAAGCAACGGCAGAGGGGAAAGGTAAATGGAGACACTCCTTGTTCAGAAAGGGAGAACACACCAGTTAAAAAAGCACTGTAACATTAACAATTCGCTGGGAAGTGCTTATTTTGGAATCTCATCATGGATGAAGGATTACACCCAGCTCCTGCAGAGGCAGGAACTAAGAAACAAAGAGAAGGACACTAAGCTCATAACAGAGCTCATGTGCAGTGAGAACACAAAGCCATGGGCTGGCTCTTCCTCGGAGGCAGTTTTTGGGAGCTGGGAAAACCAGGCAGGCAGGAAAGGCACTGGGGCCATCTGTCGGCAGACCCGGAGCCGGCACTGGCTTGCAGGGAGAAGGGTATTTACACAGCTCTACAAACACCTCCTCCCAGGGAGAATTTGGTTCCTGCAGCCACAGATGGCTTTAGCCCAGGAAAACATCTTTACTTGGCTCACACGAGGCTGTTGGGTTGTTTTTTCCTTTTCTCTCAAGTCAGTTGTGTCCTGGTTTTAACACAGACATATGTTAAGAACTGCAAGTGTCCTTTCAGTCCTGATTTACAGGGGTTTTTTTTCCCGTTTTACCCTTTACAGTTTCCATTAACCATAGATATTTTCCACTCAGAAGTCATATTTAAATTATTGTGTAAATGAAAACATACTCTAGCTGTTCAAAAGATCCAAAGAATTAGGACAGCACATGAAGATGAAGCTAAAAACTTGTACTGCTTCTACCAAATACTTCAATCTTTAGGTCAGACAAATAAACAAAAAAAAAAAAAATCCCTGTTCAAACCCAAAGACATTAAGTTTGGGGGGGGAACTAGATTATTTACAACTCATAAATGGTCAAAGAGGAAAAATATGAATTACAGGTAATGCAGAAGAAACACAGGCATGGCCAAGACCTGAGATACTGCACCAAGAAGGACCACGAAGTTTCTCTCTCCCCAGCAGATTAAAATCCCACAAAAACTCATTAAGTAGGTCTGTGCCATGTTTTAATTGCCATGGAAGAGCTGGGCCTGTGAACAATTTGTTATATTGTAAAAAAACTCCCATGTGGAAGGGGCTGTTGATTGGACAATTTCCCACTAGTTTAGAATATTGCAAGTTGAAAAGGTCACAGTTTGTATCTTAAATAATTGGCATTTTTATCTTTAATGACTACCGAGGTAAACGTGACTGCTATTTGCTGCAGGAAGAGTCACATTTATTTTGATTTATTCATTTAGCTCAGCATTAAGTTCAGCCACACCAGAACCTTTCCTGAGAACCATTTTGATTTCAGTAAGGTAATAACTAGTAGAAGTAGTAAATGGGGACAATCCCTCAGAATCATTTGAAACAGCACAACACTTACTTTTCATGCCTGATAATGTTGTTTATGATCTCTTTTAAATAAGAAAAAAGAGAGAATTCAATTAGCTTTAATTAAAGTCTGGGTATTAGACCCTAACAGCTAATGAAAATAATACAGATTTGTTCTTATAATTAATGAAGTCCCAGAGAATTAGACATTATTTCACTTTGGGGGGAGAGGTGGCAGCTACAAGTCTGTTTCCCATTACACACATGGGAAAACATTACTGGCTGTGAAAAGAACAAGAAAAAAAAATTGCCTATAAAACAAAACTAGAAGAAAAACACTCCTTTGATATAGGGAAAAAAATGACAGGGTTATTTTCAACAAAAACAAAAATAAACAAATGAACACACAAAAAAACCACACAAAACAAACTAAAGCCCACAATGAGACAGACATACAGTATAAAGTCTGGTGTTTTCAAGACCTGTTTCTTTGAGAAAACACTTTTATCAGTTCCATGGCAGGGCTCCTTCAAGTTCAAAGAGTGACCTAGAAACACACAGGTTATAGGAAAGATACCTGCATGCAAAAGAAGTGTTTTCTTGCACTTGCCACACCCCCAGCAGACTCACGGCAATTAATCACTGCTGTTTCTCGGTCACTGCTTCACAAAGTAAAGTGTTGCCAAACCCCAGGGCCGGTCCTTCCTTACAAATCATCCTGGCTCCAGCAACTTCATCTACCCTGACACCGAAATAACTGTGCCTACATTTCCTGGCTACCAGCGCCTGCAGCAGCTTCCTTGGAATGCCATAATAATCCCATGACTAAGCTACACAAGGAACAAAGAACACCACAAATGAAAGGAGATCATGTGCACAACCTCCTTCCACAGAGGAGGAACTGGGACAGCAAAACTTCTCAGAGCTGCACTGGAAGTTCAGTAGCTGGAAACAAAGGTATGTGCCAGGAAACAGTAACCACAACCAAAAGATCACTTCTCTTGCCTTATTTCAGTTCCATCGAAGAGAAATGGATCTTTGGGATCACTCTGAAGCGCTACACAAGCTTTTGCTAATGAGCACCTCAATGAATATAGAGGTGATGGATAAAAACAACAGCAGAACTAATGAGGAACAGAAGGCACTTCCCATTTCAGCTCCATAATTACAAACATTAAGAGTCAACACTGAAAGGAATTCCCACACAAGCCCACCCCACTGCAGCTGGGGGTCAGCTTTCCAGCCCCCTGCAGCAGCCCTGGCCCTCTCTGAGGGCTGTGCCAAAGCCAGCAAGCAGTGCCAGTGACCCCCTGAACCTGGACAATCAAAACAGGTTTATCCTTTTTGTCTGCAGCAACAACTGTTTCGTTTTCACTCCTTTATCTTCAAAATGCTTTGCAATGAAAAACCACCTTACTGGCATATCACCACTGTGCCAATACTGCCAGTCTCACAAAAAGCTGCAGAGATGCTGTTTTCTTGGATGAAATACTTGTGTTCCAAAGAAGTGTCAGACACACTGCTGGAAGCCACACCTGTGTGAAAACTTGTCAAGGTACACCATTTTAGAACCAGCCAGTCGTGACAATATTCATTACAAATTCCCAGAAAATCATGGATTTGTAAGCAGTGTTTTAATAAAGAGGAATATACGAGAGTTATGATGAAGGGTAATGAGATCTATCCTTCAAAGCTCCTGAGTCCTGTGAGGACAACGTTTCATTTTCTCCTCCCTAACTCCATATTAATGGCATCAAGCACGAGATTTGGACTCGACTCAGCTCAGCTGCCACTTCTATTCAAAAAGGTCTCGTGCAGCAGAAGTAGCTTATTAGAATGCCTTTGAAAGAGAGCACAGTTATTTATCAAGAACAGCCTCTGTCTCACACAGAAGTGTTGCAGAAATGTCAGGATCCTTCCAGAGGAATCAATTCTTCCAGCAGAGGCGGTTTATTAACCACACAGTATTTGTATGACTTTGTGCTAAGTACATTTAAATTGCCAGACCACAAACTCCTTGAAACGACCTCTCAGAAGGGAGCTGCCCTGAGGGTGTGACAAGTTTTACCCTTGTACAAAGCAATGGGCAAGCACGGCCATGAAGCTCTGCCACAGCAGGAACTGGCTAAGATGCCAACAGCAAAACGACTGACAGCTGTCACTGCCAGAACAGCACTGATCCTACACAAAGTCTGCTGAGAACATCCCAACTCTGTCCCTTCCCTTCAGAGCACAGGGCCCAGCGTGGGATCACAGGGTGCAGCACCTCGTTCCTCCTGAGCCAACACTTGCATCAGATCCCAGATTATGTGATAGTTAACTGCAACTGAGATTTCATACAGTTAACTTTATGTAGGTAACTCAGGCCTTGTCCTGCTCACGTTAAACTCATCAAGATCACTCGGGGAGGTCTGAAATACCTACTAAACTCCTTCTGACAAATCAGAGACAGCTTTCTGGCACACAAGGCCAAAATATTTAAATGCTTATCTCTTCCTAGAACTCATGGGTATAACTGACACTGTAGTGCACAGAGTTTGCAAGTATAACCATCTTTGATAATTCCAATAATAATTTCTTTATGAAATCAGAGAACCAGGTTACAAACTCCCCAGCAAACCCAGAAGATAAAGATCACAAAATGAGACTCCTCACCACCACAGAAACAGGGTGTTCTGAAGGAACTGGTTTCCAGAATATTTTTAAAACAACATTATCTTTTTAAACCTCTGTTAAAAGCTGAGCCAGAAGACGATGGTCCTACCTTGATGGAAGCAACGTGGAGCAAAGTCTCTCCTTTGTAATTTCTTCTGGCAATTGTGTTGCCCCCAGGGGATTTCAGCAGGGAAGGACTGAGTGATACTGATGCTTGACTGCAAGTCTTAGAAGTAGATGGGGTGGAGGGAGATTTTGACAGTGAAGGACTATTTATTGCTTGAAGGCGAGCAGAGCTTCTTGTCTTCATCACGGTGTCAGTGAGTTTTGATGCAGAGGAAGAAATCTGAACTGGTGTCTGGTGTGGAGTCCCTGGGGACACGGGGGAGCCCTGAGGTGACTCCCCTGAGCCACCTGCCTGCCTGCCTGCCTTCTCCAGAGTGCCCCTCTCCGCTCTCCTGGGCCTTTTAGACCGAGGAGTAACCTGAGGCCTGGATTGCTCCCTTCCACGTTTTAAAGGCGTGGTTTCATGTTCTACTGTAGCACAACTCTTCTCTTTGCCATCTTGTGCAGGACACGAGACCTCATTGTTACTTTTCTTCTCCGGGGACTCTGCCTGTGGTGGCATTGCCACATTTTCTGTACTTTTGCTGGAGTCAGCTTCCTTTGCAGACTCCTGCTGAGGTCTGTCTTCAGGGCTGTCTGGCTCTGGAGTGCACAGGATTACTGGCTGACTGCAGATGGTCACACACTTTTCCTTGGGAGTCTTCTCCTCAACTCCTTTCTGCTCGGGCTTCTTTAAGCTCCACACTTTGTTAATGTCTGCAAGATGTTTCTTCTTCATCTTCTTAATCTGTCTCTGGGTTGTTTTTTTTGTTGGCTCAGAGGGCTTTTCGTGAGGAGGGGAAGGGAAGAAATCATAAACTGAAGACGTGCCCTGACCAAGGTCACTGCTCTTAGTCTCAGGTGTCTTGTTCAGGACACATCGAATCTTCCTACTCCTTGGGCTGAACCACATTTTTATCTGTTCCTTCTTGTTCTTTTTCCCCAGCTCTGAGTCAGTGGGTGTGGATGTAACTTCTGCTGGATCTAAGTGCATCAGGAAAGAGGAAAAATAATTACGGAGTACTCTTCAGAACACCACAAAGCAAAAAAACACCGTAACGAGAACTGCAACAACTGATGAAGTGTTACTAAATACAACCTTCATTTCTTGGGAAGACACATGTAATGCTTTAAAACTCCTGGCAAGGTCACCTGCCAGTCTGGAGCTGAGGGATCCCAGTGCAGCTACAGCCACCCACTGGGCAAGGGAGCATCCTGGGGGAGAAATTCCTTCAGCTCTCTGGGCTCACAGCACAGCACGTGCACAGGGCATCTCTGACAGAGTCAGAACAGGACAGAAGTTGGTTCTTTCCCTGAGTTTTCCTTGGGAATAGGTTTAACAAAGAGGTATGTGCACACACAAAAGAGCACAGGAACTATTTTCTAAAAAGATATTACGGTTCATCTGAAGATGCAAAATAGGAATGTCTGTAAGTAAGCAAAAATAATATATTTTGACTGATTCCACAGCCATAGCAGATGAATCAGAGGAATATATAGAAAATCTGTAAGTAATTGTGTCCTGTCATTTGATCCTTCACCCTGAGGTAGTAAATAATTTCAAGGAAGCTAAATATTTTGATGATCTCAAACATTTCTTTAAAAATATGCAGTGGAGCAATTTTATAAATCACACCATACAGCATATTACAAATCAATAACCAGGATGACAGAGGAATATCCTGTACTCCCAGCACATGAAATAACAGTGGAGGACAAGGACTATAAATACTGTCCTCAGTGGCTCAAGAATAAATTAAGGAGCATAAAGTAACCTCTAAGTCAGAAATTGATTTAATTGGAGAACTTTTTTGGTGCAAAAGAACTGTAACAGATTTTTTGCCGATTCCTTCATGGAAACCAAAGTTATTTTGGGTTACTTGGACAAGTCCTTCAAAGTAAGCACACAACTCATTCTTCCTCTTGCCACAAACCTCAGGGACTGCAATTCACAAGAGCCTTGGTGATCTACAGCAATCAAACACAAAACCAACATAATTTTGCCCAGCGAGGAGTTAATTTTACCTTTCTTGAAACAGAACGACCAAGATTAGTGGGGGTGGGGATTAAATGAAATAAACTACACAAAGTCTCAATTATTAAAAGTGACAGACACTCACTGCAGCAATCTATCACTTTCACTTGGTGCATTAACTTTCAATGGATAATTTACTCTCTCCACACCTTCTCTTTTATTTTTGGTGTAACTACAGCCCGTTTTCCACAGCGAGCTGTGACAAACTCATAGACAGCAAACAAACTAGTCCCAATCCCTCAGCCCCAAAAATATATGCTTGAAATTTCCCTTAAAAGAGGACTGCATAGCTAGTAATTGAACACTAAAAGAGACATTTGCAGTTTTCCTTTAAAGCAATATTTCAAAGCTAAACGTTTCCTCAGTCTTGATTTCAATTACCCTACTTACCCCTTGAATTAAAATATGTCACATATTAGATTCAGCCAGAGGAATATGTAAGCCATCAGACCAGAAGTCTTTAGGAATACAGCCTGAGGCTGTCTAATCAATCACTGAGGTACCTGAAGATAATCATCAAGTACAGAACGGCAGCTATTTGGTTTTCCTGGAGGGCTGGGCTTGGTGCAAACAGGAAGAAAAGCGCTGAAGTTGAGACTGAAATCTCAGAACTAGCTGAGATTGTTCTGACAATAACATCTAAAAAAAGGAAGAGCTTGATTGCAAACAGATGCAAAATATAAACCACGAGTTACTATTTACTTGTTTTGCCTCCACTGTTTACACAACTAGCAGATTTCCCTGTAAAATATTTACCTTGCTAGAACTGTCAGTCACCCCCAAGTAAAGAGAAAGAATAAAATCAGCCTGCAGAAGCAATTTGTGCAACAGTTTTGTGGTGGCCAGAATTCTTTTTGATGTGTACAGCACAGCAAGACTTTAAAGCCCAGGTGACAAATTCAATCTAAGGCACTGTCCTTCAGAAGCAGGATCTGAAGCAGCACAACATGGCAAAGAATTCCCACTGGAAGCTCTGGATGTACCAGGCAGCAAGAAAGCCTGTGGACAATCCACCACGAGGGTTCCTAAACCAATCTCCTCATTACTGGTTGCTCAGCAGGGACTTATCAGTCAAGCCATTAAAAACCTGCTGAAAATATGACAATACACCAAAATAAATAATTTCCCAGAATTATTTTCTCTCACATGCAACTACTTGAGGTGTAAAAGAGTGTGTTGCCACCCTCCATGAAAACTTAATCTTCTGATGGACCCAGAGCTGGGAGAGGGAGAAGGCAGAGTGCTAAGAGGCTGAAAGGAACTTCTCATGGTTTAAATATGCAAATGTTAATTTATATAAAGAGGGCATTATCTGGTAGCTGAGTGCATTCAGTTAAAACACCTTCAGAGAAAATTGCTGATAATCAATCCCAGTGAATTCTTTGCTGTCTCCAAGTTGGAAGTCAGAGCTTGCATCTCAACAGGAATGAAAAATACTACTATATATGATTTAGATTTAATCATCTTCTTAATACATAAGTGTCCTCCCAACATTTTTTAGAGGTGCATTGAGACAAGGTAAATCAATAGAGCATGCCTTACTAATCCTAAATTTTAAGCATCTGCAATAGTGTAAAGAGCATCCACAAGAGCAGTTTTAGAATCAGCCCATAATGAATGCAGTAAATTTACTCTCCATTACCTATTAAACATAACATTCATACACACAATACAATAACTGAATACTTTTTAAATTAGACTTATTTGCACATAATAAGCACAAGTTTCTTAATGCTAACATTTAATAGAGTTGAATTTCTTGGGTGTTATAAGGGTTGAGAGCAGACAAAAATATCAAGAGGTAGGCAGTGCCTTGCAACTAGAGCTCCACCACCAAGTTCTGCTGTACTGCAATAACAGGCTAGAGCAGGGAAAAAAAAAAGGAGCAATTAGAAAATGCGGTTTAGCTATCATTAATCTGCATCAAAGGAATATAATGATGCACATTGTGTGCCTTTCAAATTATTCTCTATTACGGGTTTCAGAACAGAAGTTGAGAAATCTCTTTGACAAACTAGTCCCTTATTAAAAATCAAAGGGAAGAGCTTTGGTACCATCTGTGCAACATTAGTGCCTTCACTGAAGAATGATTATTTTGCAAGCTAAGTATCCAACACAGGGGGGAAATGGAGAAATTCCAACTATTCAAAACCTCATCTTTAGCTGTTATGAAGAATGTCACAGCACACATGAAATGCAGCATCATCTGGTACAACAGGAGTTCAGCATCCTTCCCTCCACATCAGTAAACGTGAAACTAAGTCAGGACACTGCAAAGGCTCACCAAAAGTTGGTCTCTCCCACTGCCCACCAGCATCAGCAGGAGCTCAGGAAGCTTTGAGCAGCACCAAGGTCTGGCTCTCTATCAGGAGAGGGGAGGAAGGCTTTGTTTGACTGTGTTGGAGTGAAGCACGTTATGTTGCAAAGAATAAGTTAAAATCATCTATAAATGGCTGTTTGGAAAATTAAAGACAATCTCTTGGGTTTTAAAGAGATATCACACAGAAAATTCTGCTGAAGTATTTAGAAATTCACTCTCAGAATCATCACCATAAATCAGCCTTCTTCATCTCTAATGTATTATATACACTGTGTCCATGATCCAACAAGTTCTTGCCAATTATCCACCTCGGAAGCCCATCATGTGCCAGTTCTCAAGATGTGGATGCTGCAACATTAAAGACTGCAGCAGACACTCATCCACAAAGCCTGACAGCCATCCAGCTTCCCATTACCCTTGGAAAGGTCCAACACAGGGCAGGGAAAAGCTCAGACAGCTTTCCTCACCTTGCCACAGGCTAAGGATATAAGACCTCTAACAAGCGAGTTAGTTTTGAGACTCTGCATTTGCTACCCATAGTTTGAATTTTCTGCCTATAATTTGCATCTTTTAGCCAGTTTCAGGTTTGTCATTTGTCAATTCCACTTCAGTCACCCCAGGAGTGTCATTTGCTGTGTTTCCCTTTAATTTAAAAGGGAAATATTAGCTGTTTTGTGCAGTCTTTCCTGAATTACTTGCTGCTGCTTCTTGCAATGCACATGCTGTTTGGCAAAAGCTATTCTTATCCCAACAGAATACAAAGTGAGATCCCTCTCATTTCTACTGCAGAACCTCAGGGTACAGGGATTTTTGTACTTGAAACATTCAATATGTGAGCTTAACCCTATCCTTTTCAGTCACAGCAGCTCTGTGGGGGTTTTTAAAGAAAAACAACTTAGTGCATTCACTGGCTCTGTCACAGACTAACCAATGGGCAGTAGGATGCACTCGCATTAGGAATTTCAGTGTCAACAAGGATCTCAAACAGAAGCCTTGAGATGAGACACAATTGTCTCAAAACAAGTCATATACAGGAAATATGCAAAGGAGACATAAAACAAATAGATGGAAATAGTCTTTTTTTTTTCCAACTGCTTCTCTTCCTTTCCTTCAGTGAAAGACTGATTTCTCGGTCTATTTCCTTTACTGGAACATAACGTACAATTTCTGACCTTCTAACAAAAAAGAGAAAATATTGTTGACAGAAGTACAGTGCTGTAAGAACACGAAAGCAAGTCTTTAACAGGAGAGGCCCTGGTTCTCCAAACTCAAACGTATTTCACTTTGGGTACATTAAGTTCAAGGAATACATCTACAGGAGGTGACGGAATTGCCAGAGATGAGGGACAGAACATCCTAAAGGATTTGCTCTCAAAATCCCTAAAGCTACATCATCCTGTGATTTTTCAACAATTTTTTTTCTTTTTTTTAACAACACATAATTGGTTGTTCTTAGAGGTGTGTTCATTTACTTATGGACCCAAACCATCCCTGACAGTGAACTGCCACCAGCGGGGGAGGTTTTTGTCTTAACCTCAGCATGAAACATCCAAAAGGCCACTGTACAAATCCTCAGCACATTGCAAAGACTGCGAGTGATGGAAAGTCCTCGCCCACATCAGTTCATAACTTTAGCTCCAAATAAAACACTCTTGTAAACTTCAATCTCGTGTCTACTTTTAAAGTCAGAACGAGGGATGGTAAAAAGAACTTCATTTCATTCTATGGTTCAGCCACATCATGCAAACTTTATTTTTAAGAACTATGGGATTAAATGTATTATTCAATTTCTAGTGCAGTTAAACATCAGTCCAATTTTTAAGAGTTAATCCATCTGTCAGAGTTCTCTAAAACATCTTTATTTATAGCACCACAAATAGCTCCTCTCAGAAACTCTCTTCCAAGTGTGTTTTTAAAAGCCTTCATCACTTAAAATATTTCTTTGAAATCCTATCTAAGCCATCATCTATGTTTTCTATGCACCAGAAGATTTAATCACCATAGGATTTTGCATCTCTATAAAATGTATTCCTTTACAGTTGGACATAGGCTTCCAGCCTCCTCACTTTAAATGCATTTTGATGTCAATAAAGAGCTACTCCATAAACAAATGGAGGTGCTGATGGGATTAGACACAGAAAAATAATCTTTAATTTAGACAAACATATTAGAAGTAACAATGAAGGGAGAAGTGCCTTTCCTATATCTACAGCTAAATGAATGTTTTCTAAAACTTGGTATTGCATAAATGCTCCTCTTGGAGCATGCAAAAGACACATACATTCACCTATTTCACTTCACTTTCTCCCACTTTCATAAACAGCCTAAAATTTGATAGAGATGAATTCCCAGAGCACATTCTCTGCAATCTTCCAGCACAGCCAGCACTGAGGAAACTCCTCTGCAGCAGACCAGCTGATGGTTAGGGACCAGAAGATAAATGAGTTAAGACTTGCTCCCTCCCCCTTTTAGGCAAGGAACGTGCATAATTTTTGCCATATGCAAAACCCCTAAACTGAGAATTCCTGGGGCAGCACACACACCTCAGTGCAGAGGCAGGAGAATACACACACTAATTCTTTAACAGGGCCCCCCCCCAGTGCAATGCAGAACATCACAGGGCCCACCTAAGAGCACAGGATATGACCACCTGTGCCCCTGGTTTGTGCCACTTGCCTTGGCAATCTGTCCCACTGCCATGTGATTCTGGAAGACAGGCTCTAATGAATTATGGACTAACCCGCTCACGCGGATTCCTTAGTAAAACACATTCCAAGAACGAGCGATCCATACAGACGGTTCTCTTCAAATCAAATTTTCCAAACATGATTCGGAACAGCCCTTCAGAATTCTAAGCAGGGCTGCAGTGCTCGTTCCCTGTGCAGCCTGGGAAGCGAGGGGGACCCTTACCGGGGGCACCCATGCCCAGGAGCTGCCGCAGTTTCCCGCAGAGCTGGATCATGGTATCCAGCTGCCGGTCGGTCTGTGCGTCCTGCACCCAGGCTGGCACGTGGCACACGGGGCACTCCGTGCCAACGCAGTCGCCCACACAGGACCTGAAAGGCGAGTGGAAAACCCGTTACCCAGCGTAAGGGACCTGCTGTGCTCCCCACCCACAGCCAAGCGCTCAGGGGGAACCTCGGCCTGGAGCACGGACAAGCCACTGGTGCAAAGCCCTCACGAGTTAGTCACAAATGCAGGGCAGGGCACATTTATCACAGCAAGTGACAAGATGAACACACTTAAGAAAGCCAAGTCCAGAGCCTTGTCAAGACACTGTCAGGAAAAACGTGGCATGTCGTGACTTCCATGCTCCCAAGCTGACCCGAATTTTCAACATATGCCAATGCTCCACTGCTGTTTGTCTCCAGGTAACAATTAGGCTCGAACAGTTAAAAATACCCATTCTTTCTCATCTGCTACTCTGCAGCCTTCCATTGTTAAACAAGTACCAGAAAGCCAAACTATCACTCTGGCTTTTTCCCACTTAAAAGTTTTCTTGATATTGTGACATTTCACCTGTCCAAACACTTTTCTGTATGAAGTCCCATGAGGACCTGCAGATGTTCAGAGTATTGTATCACTGCTTTCCCTCAGAGCCTTTATGTCAGAAGATGACCAAGGTGGGGTGGGTGGGGAAACAGATTTACTCAGTAAAGGTCATTCAACACTACTCTCCTCTATCAGCCTAAAATTTTTTATTATTTTGATTAGGCCAGAAAGAAAACCTTTGGACTTGCCATCTGAACTGCAACACTCAAGAGCCATTGTTACTTCTCATCTACAATCTATCCTATTAAATACAGGTTATAGTTTCATACACAGGAGACTGAATTAACCTCCAAAGTCCCCCTTACCTCACCTCCAGGTGGCACACACAATTCTAGCCAAAGGTATAAAATTAAAAGTAAGCAGATCACGTTAAGCATTCAGAGGAACAGGATGCCAGTAATATCAAGGCACAGAGGAAGATCAAAGTCTGTGCATCGTGACTCTAAACACTCATACACCCCAAAACTAGTAGCACATCAGTTAACCAAAATATACCAGAACTGCAGCTACTGCCACTTCCCTTAAGGAGAACGTTGTTTCCAGATCTGTTCTGTGTACCAGCATCTCTCCCTCAACCACCACACATGTATCATGCCTTCAGCTAATCCCAAGGGAGGGAATTTGGTATGTAAAAATTGCTGCTCAGTGTGTTTTGTGCTCTGAGCAGGCAAAGGATCTTGAGACTGAGACATTGCTGTGACTGGGAGACTGAAGCACAATCCCAGGCTCCTGCATGTTCTGGAGGACATTGACAAATCCCCTGGAGCAAAGGGAAGGGCTCAGCAGGTCTCATTCTCTAGGGAAGCTGGCCTCAGGTTTCCCAAGCCTGTAAAAGGTACTACAAAGGAAATGCAGAATTACTTTTATACTACAACATTTCTTAATTACTTCTAGCTGTTGGGGTTTTATAGTTAGTGGATAATGACTGCAGCTAACCTAGTAGAGCTACTCAGACAAAACTGCAGAAACCTTTCTTAATAAATACTCCTGTCCATAATAAAACCAGGTTGAGGAAGAACCAGTTGTATTACATGTGACCTGATTACTGCAGTTCATTAGTCTCACACATTTCACCTCATCTCTCAGCCCTGGCCATTCTCCCCATGCCTTGACAGGTGTGTTAGTAAATGTTTGTCTTCAGCAGTGGATCAGAATCAGTTCACACCACAACACTTCAGATTGGATCCTTGCCCTACACAAGTTGTTTCTAAACAAATTAATCGAAATTTCCTTAGATTTATTTAAAATAATAGCAGGTATCAAAGACCGCATGAAATTGCTGCTAAAAGGTCAGGCATACAAAAGATCAGGTATAACAGTATCTTGGATAATTGCAAATAAAGTCCTTTTTCTGGAGCAAGAAATAGCTGCTAATGAGTGCTTAAGACTCCTATTAGCTCTTCTTTCCAGCCTCACCCATATAAACTGCATTGTCTTCTGATGTTTGGAAAATTTTTCTTTAAAAAACCCACAAAAAAACTTCAACAAACACTGGGTCTTTGAAATCTATCACCTAGAATACACCGGGGTTATCCCAAATGAAACCACAAGGCCTTAGACACCAACAACTAAACAATTACATTCATTAAGCCACAAGGTCATGTTTATAAATAACTTGCACAAGCTTCTGGGGGTTATTTTATCAAGTAATCTGTAGACATGTCATATATATGAAACAAATAACAGAAAACTTTCCTCCAGACAGCAGAATGATGGAATGGTTTGGGTTGGAAAAGACCTTAAAGGCCATTTGGTTCCAACCCCCTGCCATGGGTAGGGACACTTTCCACTATTCCAGGTTGCTCCAAGCCCTGGCCTTGGACACTTCCAGGGATGGGGAAGCCACAGCTTCTTTGGGCAACCTGTGCCAGGGCCTCCCCACCCTCACAGGGAAGAATTTCTTCCTAATATCCAATGTAAATCTACTCTCTGCCAATTTGAAGCCATTCCCCCTTGTCCTGTCACTACATGCCCTTGTGAAAAGTCACTCTTCAAGAATCTTCCACAGCAATCAATGCCCACAGCTGGGAAAGAGCACACATGTCTGGAGAGAAACAAATCATTTGTGAGTCTTTTAATCATCCATATTGGGGGAAGAGACACTGAGGGCATCTGTCCCATAATCAGTTACTTCTTAAAAAGCAAGAAAACATTTTGTTTGCACGTCACCGTTCAAGGCTGTAAGTTCCAATCAGGAAGGTGCAGCTGAAGACAGGAGGTGGATACACATCCATGAGGGAGGAGAGGTTTTCCTCTGCTTCTATTGACATAGTGACTACGGTATTAAGAGGCAAAGCTGAACATCTGGACTGGCTTACAAGCAGAGGTTGGAAAGTATCCTCTCCACTGTAACAAACGTAGGATTTTACCAGACTGCTCACATCTGTGCTGTGCAGAGAAACTGTTTAAGATACACGACTGACCTTTTAACTGTCCGTGTTTGCATTTGCATGCCGTGAAGAACAGTGATCTACAGGGCAGCCAAAAGGTTCCACCACCTTCCCCGACGAGATTCTGGGGCACAAACATTTCAGACTCTGCCTGCACTGACAGCGCAGTGAGTTGTCCCAGACAGGCCAAGTCACCGCCACCTCCTCAGAAGTGCCTTGTAACAGAATGTTTCTATCATAACTCTGGGGTTTTTTAAGCACTAGGATTATTTTACGAACATTAAGTAGAGGTAATGCTCCTACCCTAACGTGTTTGGAAGGGCACGAATGTAGGAACAGGTACAGAGGCAGATGTGAAAGAGCAAGGTCGTCCTGTCAGCTGGAGGCCAGGCCAAGGGCAAGCAGCTCCCGATCCTCCCCGCCAGAGCAAAACCCCCTTGGAAACGGAGAGCATCTTTCCAGCCTGCTCATTTTTGTTCGTTATGAGGGGAGGAAGAGGAAGGAGCTGGAGATGATGAGAACTGGACGGACGTTGTTCTGGAATTCTACCCCACTACAAGCGGGCAACCCCCTCCAACAGACTGAGGGTTCCCTTTACACCTGGCCAGCACCCTGAGGCCTAAAGCGGCACTTTGGCACGGCACCCACCGGGGAACTGCGGCCCCCGCTTTCCTGTCGCCCTCAGCGCCCCGGCCCCGCCCTCTCCCCTCAGCGCGGCGGGCGGGCCGCGGTACTTACAGGCAGAAGACGTGCTCGCACTGCCCCAGGGACACGGGCTGCCGCAGGACGCCGGCGCTGTGGGCACAGGAAGGAGAAACGCGGCCTTTTAACACGCGCGGCCTCACGGCACAAGCCGTGGGGGAGAGGGGGGAAGGGGGGCATCCAATACCAGCGGGAGCAGCTCAGCGCTCTTTCCAGCCGCCCCAGCGCGGCGCGGGTGCGGGACCAGGGGTGCTCCGGCGACGCCATGGAGGGGTCGGCGGTGCCGAGGTGACCGCCCAGGGCCGGCTGGTTGCCCGA
>WEIV01014906.1:320914-441367 GCA_013390005.1 Calyptomena viridis | reverse complement strand
GCGCTCCGGGAGCGGGGCGGTGCCGCCCGTGAGGGGAAGGCTGGGCGGGGCCGCCCGTGAGGGGAAGGCTGGGCGGGGCGGCGGTCGCAGGATCGCAGGCCCTGAGGTTGGAAATCCCCTCCGAGGCCATCGAGTCCAACCTATAACCCAACACCCCCATGACAACCAGACCGTGGCACTAGCTGCCGAGTCTTTCCGTAAACACCTCCAGGGCCGGTGACTCCGCAGCCTCCCTGGGCAGCCCATTCCAATGTCTAATTACCTCCTCTGTGAAGAAATTCTTCCCGATGTCCAGCCCNGCGGCGGTCGCAGGATCGCAGGCCCTGAGGTTGGAAATCCCCTCCGAGGCCATCGAGTCCAACCTATAACCCAACACCCCCATGACAACCAGACCGTGGCACTAGCTGCCGAGTCTTTCCGTAAACACCTCCAGGGCCGGTGACTCTGCAGCCTCCCTGGGCAGCCCATTCCAATGTCTAATTACCTCTGTGAAGAAATTCTTCCCGATGTCCAGCCCGACGTGCCCTGGCACAACCCGAGGCCATTTCCCCCTGTCCTATCACTTGTTCCCTGGCAGAAGAGCTCGACCCCTAGCAGGCTCCAACCCCCTGTTGTAGAGAGCGAGAAGCCTTGACCCTGTTTTTCTCCAGGCTGAGCCCCCCAGCTCCCTCAGTCACTCCTCACAGGACATATGCTCCAGACCCTTCCCCACCTCCCTCAGTCACTCCTCACAGGACATGTGCTCCAGACCCTTCCCCAGCTCCCTCAGTCACCCCTCACAGGACATGTGCTCCAGACCCTTCCCCAGCTCCCTCAGTCACTCCTCACAGGACATGTGCTACAGACCCTTCCCCAGCTCCACTGCCTTCTCTGGACACTTTCCAGCACCTCAATGTCCTGCCTGAGCTGAGGGGCCCAGAACTGGACACAGCACTCGAGGTGTGCCCAGCACAGGGGGACATCTGTAACATGTCTAACACGGCACAAATATCCCCTTCCCTACGGGTGGGTGGACACGGCATCATGGTGCTGAAGGCATCCACCCCTCATGTCTGGCACCCAGCCCGGGCAGGGCTGTGCTGATGCCTTTCCACCCTGACTTTAAAAATTTCATTTTCTTCCCTTTCTTCTACCCATTCCCCAGCTTCAGTCCAACAGAGAAACCTCACCAGTCACGATTCTTCTGGGTTTACAGAGAGGTTTTTCCCTCAGCCTGTGTGTCCTGCAGCACCTCTGGGTTCAGCCCAATCTCCCACTTTTTACAGGTTGCTGTTTTTTAGGTGGTGCCTCCGCAGACGCAGCCCCTCCATCCCTCTACAGCGTAATTACTGGAGCACATAAAGCAGTTATAGCAGGAATTTATCACTTTCAGGTAGAAATACTCTTGGCCAAGTAAAAGATAGAGCAGGAATGCCAGGAGCGATTTATAACGGGCTTACTGACATTTCACGTGGAGAAGCTCCGTCAGTGAATAAGCATCAAGCCATAAATCTCAGAGAAAACATGATTAAAGTGAGCGAGTTATTCTTTGAGGGAACTTCATCATAAAAGGATGTGGCAGCATGCAGTCACAAAATTTGGTTGGCGACAGTCGTAGAAAACAGCCGTCAGAGGAGTGTCCCAGCTCTACCTTATCTAGAGAGGACTTCTACTCAAATGGGCATTAAATCAGGGCTGAAATTATTTCTTAGTAAGTTATTAATGTCTTCCAAGAGGAGGTTCTCCAGTTTTCAGGTGTCACACTCCTCTACTGTCATAGTTTGTTCACTCTGTGGCTCCTGAGCATTAAGGATGGTTTAAACTGGGATTTTTCTTAATTTTTCTTGCTTTATTTATAGAAGGTTAAATGTTTCTCTTTGTTGCTAATATTAGCCACAGGTGCAAGGAAGTGAGCACAACGCAGGATGCAGAACTGTGAAATCTCTCAGCTCCATTGATCTGACATTTGCTGCTGCCATCTGGGGCAAGTGACACGTCACAGGGTAAGGCACCGTCACGCCAACCTGAATGATGGCGTTTTCAGCCTCTATTAAATCAATGTCATCATATCTCCTACCCTTCTTTACCCCAGGAAACACCACCTCTGCTTTCTCTGCATTCATGGTAACTCCTGATCCTTGTCCATGAGAAGGGAAACCGTGGAGGGTCCGAAAGGTCAAACCACAGCCTGTCCCTTGCAGGTGACGCTGTCCTTGCAGAATCAGAGCTGGAGAAGGATGGATGTAGGCGTCCCCACCCTCACACATCTCATTTCCCTAGCACAGAGAGCAAGGCTGTTTGTTGTCATCAGCAGCGCAGGAGCTGCATCAGTGCGCTTGGATCCAGCTGTGAAAAGTGTGGCTGTCTGTCTGTAATAGCCTGTTGTTTTGTGGTGCTCAGGGAACGCCCCGCTGCGTTAATCACCCAGCACAGTGTCCCCTTTGCTAATGGCCTGTCAGCCCCGGCCGCCAGGATTCGCAGGATCTCTGCCGCGGAGGGAAGCAGCTCTGCGGAAAGAAACAGCAGAGTGGAAGTACAACAAACCCAAAGGTAAACCACGCCTTGTAAGAGACAGGTGCAGGTGTTGGATGCTCCAGGGCAGCAGGCGGGCTCGGATGTGTTTCCGGCAGGAGCTGACTGCAGTGAGCTGCTTCAGAGCATCCCCCTTGACTGTCTTGGAGGAGGGAAAGGAGCAGGCAGAGGTGCCCTGGGACTGTCCTGCCCAAAGGGGAGCTTGTCCCCAAGCCCTGTAAGGTGGGGGGCTGGCACGTGCCATGGTACATCTTCCCATCCTGCGTGCACGCACCAAAACACCTGGATGCAGGAGAGGGATGGCAGTGAGTGGCACAACTGGATGGGGCACAGCTGGATAGGGCACCCCTCACTCATTTGCTTGGGCTTCAGGGGATGGAGCTGAGACAGGGACCTGCTCCATCATGTTGCCAAAACCAGGACGAACTCACAAAATAAGCTAAACCAGTCGTTTTTCCCTTAAAAATGAACAGTTACCAGATGTAACCTTAACATTCTACTGCCTTTTACTTGGCTGTTGTGTGCTCATCCTGAGCTGCAAAAACCTAGCTACCAGCGTGTCCCAGTGCACCAGGGATACTGAAAGATGCCAAAAGGCTGCTGAGATGAAACTTTAACACAATTTGAAGCATTCAGCACAGGTTACAACCAACACTTGATCCATAGATCTCTTGAGTCAACCTGGCACTTATGTTCACAAAATACGAGATGCCAATATATACTGTATAGGACAGTAAACCAGATAAGTGCCTCATCTTCCTTCCCTCCAGCTGAAATATATTTAGTGTCTCTCTCAATAAATCCATGTGTGCACGCATAGTCTCCATTGTGCTGAGACATTATGTGGGAATTTACAAACATTTACAACTAAGTTAAACTGAGTAAAGCACTGCCCTGGGCAGCCTGCATCTAACAAATACTTGTGTTTGAGGAAGATGTAAAAGTCAACAATGATTCATTCTCCTTAATTTCATAAAGGTTAAGGAGTTGGCACTCTTGGAAATCTAAGAAACGTCTTCCTCTGCAGTGAATTACTGCAACCAATTGGACAGTCAGGAGCGAAAAAAAAATGACGCGCTGAACAGAGGGAAGCAAGAAATATATCTCTAAATTTGGTTTATGCAGTATTTAAAGTACAAGCAAAGCCATTCCAGGCAGTATAAGGCCCACACACTTTAAAATAAATTTGTTGCGTGACAGAAAGCCGGTGGAGCGGTTTCAGCAGTGGTGTGATATAGTGAGGCAGCACTGTTTGGTGCGTGCATGAATCAGCGCCTCCAAACCCCGCTGAGGCAACGATCATCTTCGCTGTGCTAAACTGTTAATGTGATTTTCAAACAATGAGGAGCTTCAGAGCAAAACCTGCACTGAAGGATGGGGCTCAGCTTGCTGGCTGACGGAGAAGGTAAAAAATCCTCATCTACCTCGTGCTCCCTTTCAAAGCGTTGCCCATCTGGTAAAGACCTTTTTATGCAAATACACTGGTACCTGATATTTTATTCATTTAGCGAGGTTCCCCAGCTGTTTTTCAACAAATATGCAATTATTATGTGATTCATCATGTAACGGGAAGGAGTGAGCAGAGAGGCAGTTCCATCAAATCTCTCAAGTCAGTTGTTTTCCTGGGGGTTAAAAGAGCCAAAGCACCTGTGGTGATGGGATCCTTCTCCCCCCATCCACCTGAATGCAGAGCACATCCTGAAACCACCCCACCGGGTGCTCAACACATCGCAGCTAAGCACCCACAGCAAGTGACAGAATGGATCCGTTCCATCAGAAAACTGGAAAAAAAATGGGAGCAGGAACAGCCTCATGCTTTGAATTCCCTCTTTCCCCAAATGTCTGAATCAAAGCCTTTAACAGGCTTAGTTTGCTGCTCATGCTGCCCCTCTGGGGCCAATTTTGCTGTGCACCCAAAGCCCCTGTGAACTCACTGTGGTCACAGAGGCATCGTGGGATGAAGTGCTGACTTGAAAGACATGGGGCTGCTGAGATCATTTGGTTCAGTAATTGGCTAGGGCCATTAGACTACCAAGCTTTAGGATTTCAAATATTGAAGGATTTGATCCCCAAAAGGAAATAACAATAATAATAATAAAAAAGTCTATTACACTTTCAGATGAAGCAGCACAGTCAGCATTGCATTACACGGCATTAAATTATTCTTCGAGTCTCGATAGCAGGAACATCTGCTGGTGTTAGACATGGCATTTTTAATTAAAGGCAGCAGCAGAGAACCCTGTGGTTCATTGGTTCTGCCTTCACCGTGTGAATTGCTAAATCCAAAGGGCACTTGTACAAAAGATTTGGTCAGAGCACAAGCTCTGGACCCAGCGCTGCAGAAACTCGAGCGGAAAATCAACCGAGGTGACAGGCAATTTACACCTGCATCCACTGGGCCCATCACCCAGCAGGAGAGCTCTGTGAATGCCCAGATGGGTCAGAACTGCAGGGGATTTTACAATACTGAGATTAGCTCTCTGTTTTGTCCAGAAAAGGGGTTCCCTGCAGAAAGGCATGTAACAGAGAACAGCAAAGCAGGAGAAACCCTCTGCCCAGCTGGGGACCACATTCATACTTTTGCTTATGGACAGATAGCACAGACCTCCATATTAAGCAATGCCCCCCAGATTTACCTTCCAAAGGAATAAAGATTTGAGCAGGGAATAATTTGCATCCCCCATCAGCTGCCCTCCAAGAGCTCTGGTCCTAAGCAGGTCAAGCAGGACCAAAAATCAGACATGGGCCAGGGATTTGAGCATGGCTGGAAAATGCCCAAAGCCTCCATCAGCCTGGATACATTCAAGATAGAGCCAACAAAATAAAACCCTTCTTGCCCTCTTCCACCTACCAGCCCCCCCAAGGCAGCCCCCCAAGCCTGAGTGATCACTAGTCAGTCTGCTTTGACAAGATCCAGACCTTCTTAATAAAACCTGTATTAAAATCTGCATCACAAACACCAGGTCCTTGCTCAGCTCAGCGGGCGGGCAGAGATGAGGAGCACAGAAGAGTTCTGGTCTGGGGGTCTGGCTGTGGAAGCGTCAGCCCCACGGACACATGTGGCTGCCTCTTCCCGTTGGCACAGAGGGGCCAGGATTTCCCTCGACGAGCCCCGCAGATGGTGTTTGTTTGCTCAGCCACGACAAAAAAGGAAAATATTTGTTGCAATCTGCTAGCAGACAGAGACAGACATATGGTTGGTGCGAGGCGAGCCTGGATGCTCGGGAAAACACAGTCAAAGCTCTGCAGAGGCTTTTAGATCTTGGATTGCCCTTGAGTTGAGTGGGATACAAATCCAAGGAAACCTCTGAAGAACCTGGGTGCAGGTTTTGTACAGTGGCTGCTCTTTTATTAGCCCTATTATTATACTATCAGTATTGTGCTAGAGTTATTATAATTAACCCAATTTTAATTTATGCAAACCTCAGCTCTGGCTCAGCGCTTGGAGAAGTTCTCCCTGGTTTGATGTCTGTTCATCTGGCACACACAAAACACAGGTTAAAAACGACAGAGCCAATTAAAGGCAATTACTTGCATTTTCGGACCCAGCAGAGTCAAGGTGCAGGTGCAGCATGGCTTTTGTTCTCTTTACCTGTGATTTGAAATCACAGCCTGTTTTGAAATGTATCATTGCAGCTTCAAGCCTGTGGAAAATCTTTGGGCCACCCCAAAAAATAAAATCCTTTTTATTTCCCTTGCAGTTACACTTTTAAAATGCAAACCCTAGTGGTTCTGATCTGCTTCCCAGGTATCAAGGCCTCTTTCCTAATCAGGACTAACCTCCAGCTAAAGCAGCACTGGTAACCTCCAGCTAAAGCAGCACTGGTGACCTCCATGAAATGGGTCAGGGATCTCCACACCCTCAGTCAGGGCTCAGCATCTCCAGTTTCACCAGGATAATGCAGATTGCCAGGACTGTGGGTGCTGGACCCATGTTGGGGAGAAGTTTGCTGTGACTTCTTAAAAACAAACCTGCCTCACTTTAGGGAATTGAAGTAATTTGGGGAGTGGAGTAGATCCCCCAGCTATGCCCGAGTGCTTGAGGGCAGAGACAGATCTGTGGACAGGGATGGAGCCACATCTCCAGCCCTGACACGAGCTCCACACCCAAAACACCAGCTACAGTTATACTGATGCCTCTACTGGCCTTGCTCTGGTGTGTGAGGGCCTCAGCCCCACCTTTTAGCTTGAATAAAGTCAAAACAGGGGAAAAAATATATCAGCAAGGAGTACAGCTGGTGTTTCCAGGGAATGTGAAATGTGTGGATAATGCTCCCTTAATTTAAATTAAAACGCTCCTTCCCTGCTAAGCCTTTCTTCCAAAGGCAGGAGCAGAGGGCTCTAGCATCCCACAAAACCAATGCCTTGTGCTTTTTAAATGTGGAAGACAGAGTTGAGCTGCAAATTAAAAAAAAAAAAAGAGGAAACCCCCGAGGTCACTGCAGCAAGACATGGATGCAGTGCAGCTGCTGGGAGCTGCCAGCACTGCCCTGGGAGGGGCTGGAGGAAGGGCTGGGGGTGGTGCACAGAGCTGCCCCTCCAAAACATGTCCAAGAGCTCCTGGTCTTGCTTTTCCCCTCGGTGCCAACTTAGCGTGTCATGACAAGACTGGTTTTGCTCAGCTGCAGCTTGGCCTGAACCGCTGGCAATCCCTCAGGTGCAGAGCTCCCAGAGTGTCCCCCTGACTGGCTTCCTAACTGGTGGAAACTAAGGAGCAAACCCCACAGCACGTTTGTATGTGTTTACAAGTAAAGGTATGTATTTTGCAAAGAGGTAAGGATATTCTTTTTTCCATACTAATCCATACTAAATCCAAATTAACATGATAGCAGTTCCTGGTTATTTATGTTGTTATAATAAATAACAGCAACCTCGTGCTGCTTAGCTGATGATTAATGATCCCTATTTACAGTGTGTTCAGCTCAGGTCTGCAGTTTACACTTGCAAACATCAAAGGAGAGTTCAGCTTTCCTTTTCTCCTGCGTTTTGAGGCCAGGTCGTAAATCCTGGACGAGCAGCCTTGACGGCTGCATTTTAATCCACAAACAGGATTGCTGTAAATTGCCGGAAGAAACACCGTTCTTACCTGACAGCACGGGAGCTGTTTCCCTTTGGCCTGGGGGCAGGTCTGGCTTCTCCAGCCCCTGCAGGGAAGAGTGCTGAAACTGGTGGCTGCCCATGCCCTCCCAGTTATCTGTCACTCAGGTGTACCATGCTGTAAGCACCAACCCCTGTTTTTGTGCTCTTGATTTTCCTACAATCCCTCCTCTCAGTTCCCCTCCGAGAGAAGTGGTTGGTGATACCAATACCTCCCCTCCCAGTTTTCAGCCCAAATCCTCCCAGTGAAGGTCTCCACTGCTGCGGTGTCGTGGTATTCCCTAATCCTGCCCGATTTCACACATCCCAGTTTATAACCCAAGCCTGAGGAGCAGGAGACTCCCTCAGCCAGCCAGGGTGGCTTATGGAAGACATACAAGCTTTGCCTTTGCTACCATCCATGGCTGGCAAAGAGCTGATTACAGGGGGAAAAAAGCCACTTGCTGTGTCCATAATAAGGATGGTGAAATGCTGGAGATGCAGAAAGCAGGGTAAAGGAGAGGCCTCACTGCCCATGCAAGGGAGGAGGCAGGTACAGCTGCTCCAGGATGTCCACACAGAGGGTCATCACAGCGTGAAGCACCAGCCCAGGAGTAAATGCTCCCTTTGCAGCACTGCCCTCCTTGGAAAGGCTTTCATAATTTCCAGGGAGGCTCTGAAGGCTCATTAAAAAAATGAATAAGGAAGTCAGCCTGAGCAATCGCTCTCTTTTCCTTCACGAGCCTGGAGCTGCCCTTGTCTGGCTCATCAGGTACAGCTCCGATTCCCTGGGTCCCTGGAGCAGAACAGATTCAGGCTCCACAGCCTGCTTTGTGGTGATGGATGGGAATGATCATAATTGTTAATCTGATTAAGCCTATGATCTCAACTTTGGCTTGTCTGATATTGTAGGTACTTAAAGGAACCCTTGAGGAGAGCACATGAAGATGTGTGAAGCACCTGCTGGCGAGTCCCTATCAGAATTGACCTTAAGGCACCATCTGGTGCAAGGTGACGTGATTTTGCATTAAAATTGGGTCCCAGGGTTATGGACACACGCCAACCCACAGGCTTGGTGGTACAATGGGCAAAGGAGAGCTTCCTTGAGATTTATTGTCTCTCTTTGATAGGATGTTAAATAGGAATAGTCCAGAGCAGCCAGACTATAGGCTTCGACGGGGACTTCAACTGCTGCTTCAAACCAGGGACCACACTCCTGACTCGCACCCACTGCATCTGGCTGCTTTGGAGGTGGTGTTATGCTTAAGGTAAGAGGTGGAAGGGTATTTTGAATCCTTTTGTGTCACATAACTCCCCAGAGAGGTCTGAGGGACACCTAGAAGTGCCCTGGTGTTTCTAGCAATTCTTACTGTTTGCATTGTTAGTTTTTTAATGAGTTTTCTTATCAAAGTCTACTCTGATGCTTCAGCTTACACAGTGCACAGAACGTGCCGAGTTGGAAGGGACCCACAAGGATCATGGTGTCCAACCCTCAGCCCTGCACAGGACCATCCCCAAGAGTCTCACCGTGTGCCTGAGAGGATCATCCAAACACTTCCTGGGAGCACAGTATGTTCAGGCACTGCAAGAGGGAAACTTCATGTACCAAATAGTGGGAAAAACTCTTACCTTTTAGAAGCACCTGGATCTTAACTGCTTTCCAGAAACTGTTAGAGACAATTGCTCTTGCAAAGCTGAAAAAGGTTTCTCCTCTGCCTTGCTCCCAGTCCACACTGGGCAAGCCCAGGGGCTCTTCCCCCAGTGGAGGAACAAGCCACCACCCATGGTGATGGAAATCCAGGTGTAACTCCCCTGGAGCCCCCATGGATATGGGTCACCAGCAGCCTTCAGTCCTGTGCTGATGGTCCTCTTGGCACATGGCTATTTGAAACTGCACTGGTGTAATTAAAGGTACTCTACAAATTGGACGTGCAACCCTAAGGGAAATTCTTTAATTGCATTTCAATCTGGATGGTATCATTTTAACTTAAATTCATTGCTGTCTTGTGCAGGAATAACCCAACTGAGTCTGGTTATGGAGAAGCATATCATCCTGCTTCCTCCTCCCCCTCACACGCTGGATGTGATTCCATTTGTCTCTGGCTGTGAAACTGCCAGTGCACCCTCGAGCAGAGGGCTGGGTAAAATCCCTTCAGCTGGCAACTAGGATGTAGAGAGGAGAAGGCTGATAGCTCACCTTGACCTGCTAATGGAGGCAGGAGCCTCAATTATAACCCTGTCCTCACTTGGATTTATCTTACGTGTGTGACCATAAATTCTGTCAACGCCCTTCCTTTGTTTCTTTCTTTGGAGTCAGTGAAGACTTGAGCTCTTTCTCAGAGACACTTCATTTCCACCCAACATGCTGGTCTAGTAAAAGACTCACTGCTTAAAATGGAAGAGCCTCCATTAATCTGGAGATGGTTGCACTGTTGCTTTGGGCCTTACAGCTTGTGGGAGCAGTGCCATTTCCTTCTCCCACCTCCCAAGCACGGCGCCCTCAGCATTGCTCCCCCTGGCGATGGCCTGTTTCCAGAAGTGTCTTCCAGCAGCAATTAGCAGTGAAGGGGGGGCTGCAGGCCCAGGAACCGAGGGCTGGTTTCAAGCACTGCTCCATGGATTGCAAGCACGAGTATCCACTTCCTTCATCCTGAGCTCAGCGTGGCCACTGCGACCCTCCCATCCTGGCAGGTGCCAGCCTTCAGCTGCTGCAGGATTGTGCCATGACATGGGCCAGGCTCCAGTCCCAAAATATTGGTACCCCTTGGCGTGGTCTTGTGCAGCTTCCCCCGTGCTGCTGATATTTTGAGGAGCTGGTGTGGCCCCAAATGGGCTGCACTCCCTACAGTGCTCCCCAGCACTGTGGGGCTGGTTGCCCTCCCTCATTACCAGCACTGCCTATGTGAGTGGTGTGAGGAGCAGAGCCAACACTAAGTGCTGGCTGTGGCCTTTACTAGTGTTGCTCTTACTATTTCAGTGCCATCTTCCTTCTTTCTGCCCTCTCCCTGAACAACTAAATTAATTAGAGTGATTTTTTTTTTATTTAAATACTGTCATGGAATAATAATTCTGGTGAATTCAATTTTTTTTTGTCATTCCCCACTGGTTCTTTTCTCTGTTGTGCTCTCTTTTAATATGCTGCTGATACTTTGTTATAGCTATGCAAGATCACAGCTGTTGTCTGCAAAAAGAGAAAAAAAAGAAGAGAGGAAAATCATGCTATGTGCTGTTGCCATCCAAAACCCATTTTTCTTCCTCCACCAGCTCACAAAATAACCCTTCCCCCTATTAAGTGCAGAGCATACATTTTTCTTGGCTTGTAAAAAGCCATAAAGCCTCACTGCAGCTTCAGAGAAGCTGCAGCAATGGAAGGAAGTACAATCTCCTACAACAGGCTGGGGCCCTATCCTGAGCCTGTTACGAGGTTGGATTCTGCAAATTCTGGATCCCAGGAGTGACTCCACACAGGCAGTAGGTCTGTGGGCACCACTAGCTCCTGTGCTTTACTAGCCACTGAGTTTTATTTACCTGGATGTGTTCATCTGTCTTGTAAACATGTTTTCTGAAAGGACCCAGTAAGAAAAGCACTCCTGAAGCTCTCATGAAAATACAAAAAAATCCCATTAGACCCTGAATTTATATTTACAGTCTTTTGCTTAACACTGGCCCTTTCAGACAGCTTTCCTCGGCCCCTGCCAGGCCCTTTCTGACCCTTTGAAGTCAGCCCTCGGTGGCCACTGGCATTGAGCCCGAAGCTAAGCAAGGATCAAGCCAGAGAAGCACCATCCTCTCATCAACAGCACAAAGCGATAAATGAAGGAGAGCCAGGATGGGGATTTGAATCGTTGTCTCCAAGCCCACAGCTCCAATTACAAACCCGACTTCAATCAGCCTCACAATGCACACAACCAATTCTGAAATTCCTCCTTGACTCCCTGACCCTGGACCTGCTCAGCGACTGCACTGCCTATACCTCGTGTCTGTAATGTGCCAGAGCATTTTTAAATTAAGCTCGGTTGAGGTCCGTGCAGTTCCAATTAACACACACGGGCCTGCCGGGGCACGGTTGCCTCCAACAAGGGTTATCGGGGTGGCTGAGGTGAGATTGCATTAAAGGAGCGAGATGAAAAGCCTGTTTCCCCCTCGGAATGCAGCACTCACCTCTTGCTCCTGGAGAGGGGACATGCCGTGGTACACAGAGGGTCACTGTGCCCAGCAATCTCAGCTCCCTGCTCAGGCCAGAGGCAGGAATGAGCTTAAGGGCTGCCTGGGTTTTTTGGAAAGCACAGTCACGTAAAGCAAAAATTTCTGAGGGGATTCAGAGAGGGCTGAACCAGGGGAGGCACCTGCTATGACACCACAGGTGAAGGTGGTGGGAGTGCTGAAGAGAGGGAGTGACCCTGTCCTTGCCCTGCCTGCTCGTGACCTTTCAGCCACATCCTCACCCATTGCCTTTCACTCAGGGCTCTCTATTTCTGGCCCACCCTGGACCCAGAATGGACCCTTCTCAGGGAGACAAAGAGGTGCTGGTGTGCAGAGGCAGGATAGTATCAGCTTCCATGTTTTTTGCCTCGGAATTGAGCCTGGAATGTGTCCTGCACTTGAAAGGGGCAGGATGGATCTGAGGCTCTGCAGGGAAAAGGGATGTTTGTGATGTGGCACAAAAGGTAATTCAGCCCCTGGTGACATGATATACAACCACCTGGCCAGATGCTTCAGCCCCCCAAACAGTTGTAACTGCTTCTCCACGGGCCTCAGATAAATTCCCTCCAGTATGTAAACTCAGGCTTGTTTGGACCAACACCTACAGAGTTGATTGCAATAGCAGATGGTTTATTTCTACCTGCAAGTGAGAACGGGGAGCGTATATCATGGCCCTGACACATTTCACATGGAGCAGATGTTTCTATTAATGCCAGAATTGGGTGGAAATTCAGAGGATGCTTCTTGCTTTTTTTCCCCCTCAAAACTCTATTTTACTCAATTAAATTGCAACTTGCTGAAGTATTCCAATGAATCACTTCCCCTTTTTTTTTTTTTTGTTTGATTAGTAGGCTCTAAGGGGACAAAAGAATAGCTTTGTATCAGTCTCCCTCAATTACATGTAAAGTACATCTGGACAGAGTCTGAAGATCCATCTTTCACTGGCAGTTGCAAAGCCATCGACATAATAAAATAATACTCTGATTGGTATTACAAGGCTGCATTTAAATCATTGGCATTCATGCTCCGAGTCCTTTGCAGGGAGCACAAGCCCTCCATTAGAGAAAAGCTTAATTTTATACTGTGATCTGTGTAAGATATGCAATGAAAATGAGAAAAAAGAGCTTTTGCAGAGCTGGAGACATAATAATAGAAGCTACAATGGATGTCTGGGCAGCTTTTTCAGTTACTTATAAACTGCAGGTGTCAAATGCATTCTGGAAAGAAGCTGAATCCCAGTTTTAATTATAGTCAGCAGGTTGAGGCATAATTCAAGGCTTGACAATACCTTCAATCCATAATAAAACTCCTCCTGCTATCAGTAAGAAGTTTACACCAAGAGCAAGGAGAATTTGTGACCTCCTTGCAGCAACTAAACCCTGAACTTCAGTATCCCACTGCAAAATCCTGAACACCCTTGATATTGAAGGTACCTATTCCTTGAAATGGCATCAAACAGGAGCTGAACTAGTCAAACTGCTCTGGTGATCATGGTGAGAAAGATGTGCCATTGCAGCTTTCATCAGAAGTTCCTTTGGATCAAACTAGTTCTGGGGGAAAAAAAAAAAAAAAAAAAAGAAAGAAAAAAAGGAAGAAGAACCACCTGGCTGGAGTTGTGTGGGTGAATCCAGGCAAGTTCTAAAGGCCATGCCAGGTCTCACAAGGTAAGGCTTTAACTGCAATCTCTTTTACCAGCAACGAGTTTATTGAGCTCAGAGTTTAAGTTCCTTCTGTGCTTGAATAGCACCACGTACATCAATGCCCTGACCCAAAACCGAGTCTTTGAGGCCTTATGCTGATACATATAATAAAGAATCATATTAAACTATTCCATCTATTAATGATTCTGGGGGGAAAAAGGCAGGATGTGCGTGTTGGTTTGCTGAACTCATCTGCTGGGGGCTGCTGCTCAAAGGGAGGCAGAGGACTCACTTAAAGCCAGCAGGCAGAGCCTTTGAAGCAGAAATTAATGATGCCTTATTATGTGGGAAAACAGCTCTGGAGTTATGGGGGCAGCCACCATGTGGGGTTGAGCAGGAAGGTCACTGAGTAGGACAGAGAGGCAGAGCTGCTGGGAGATGGAAGTTTTGTGAGCTCACTGCTTTTACTGTGCTCAGGGACACACAATCTCAGGAAGCAAACTTCTTCAGGTCAGGGGATTCAACCAACATACCTGCCCTGTTCCCTTCCTCGGCTGTAACGGAGCAGCCCTGAACACCAGCCAAAAGGAGAAAAGGGCTCGTGGGGGAATGATCTTCCACTGTGTACCAAGAGCCAGGAGCTGCCTGGCACTGGAGGACTTACTTGAGCAGTTACACAGAGCTGGAAAAAACTACAAGGACAAACCAAAACCACTGGAAGCGCTAACTTTTAAAATAATTATATTTGTGCTGACATGACCCACACATACAGATAAGCTCTATGTCATTACCAAAGATGGCCCCCACCGATGGCATTTGTGACTCTCAGAACACAACACTCATGTCCTCACAACACCCTTGGGAGGCAGGGAAAGAGCCCCATTTCACCAGTGGGGAACTGCCAAACCTGAGTAGCTTCGGTGTGGTCACCCAGGAAGTCTGTTGCTGAGCAAGGAGTGGAGTGTGGGCTTTCCTCTGCAGCCTGGGGCTGCTTTTTGGTCAAACAACCCTGCACTGCCAAAAGCTCCTCTGCTCCATCACAGCCATTTCTGCTGTAAGCAAACTGCCATGAGCAGCAGGTGATGTCATCTAAGTCCTCACAGTGATCATAAAACAAGAACTGGGGGGAAAAGAACCTGTGGAAAGACCAATCTGATTTGTAACCAAGTGCCAGTCTCAAATGCCTACTGTGTTCCTAGTTACAAATTAAATGCATATCAAAAAAGAAAGTACTCGAAGAAAATGGGACTGTTCATCCCCACCATCCCAGAATCATAGAAAACAGGGCTGGAAGAACCCTGAGGGGCTGTCAGGTCTTTTCCCCAGCTTCTATGATCCCGTGTGGCTGGGTCCCTTCAATAGATGGAGCTTATGGTGCTGGCTTGGCTACTTGTGTCAGAGCTGTCCAGTGTCACATCAGGACCTGCATCCTCGCCATCAGGATCTGCTTGATCTTTAGCAAAGTTGATGAAAACCTAGAAGTTTAAAGGAAAACACTCAGTATGTGACAGCATAAATAATTTATTATATGAACGAATATGAAAAAGGAATGGCTGTTCATTTGACTGGAGAGCACACTCAGGGACGGATTCACACTGGATTTGAGAATTGCAAATGTTGGGCTTCTGTGGGCTAATGTCAATAAATGGATGTAGATTCCTGTGCAAGGGCAGACATTCCTGCATGGAAGCTAATTGTCCTGCAGCTCAGGTTGCAGCAGTACCATCGAGGCAATGCCCGTGTGGTGGCTGTTTCGATCACACTGTAACACAGTTCCATTATTACTTTATAAACCCATCTGTCTCTGTGTAATTGACATCTGTGCACCCACAGCTGCATAGCACAGAGTTGGGTGTATAAAATCACACCTAACAGTCTTCCTCGGAAAAGCATCTAATGAATACATAAAGTATCCTTAATGGAACACTACCTGCAGTCACATTTGCATATTCACAAATCCAAGCTGTCCTCCCACAAAACTTGGTGCTTCCTGCACTTTGTCTGCCTGTTTCTCTCACAGCCGCTGCCCCTTATCAAAACAACAATGAGGAACTTCCCCCCAAACCACCATGTCACGATCCATAGGGCTGCAGCTCTGCTCCTCTCTCTGGGACAAACCTAGTACTGATACTCAGCAGGATCATTTCTTCTGGCTAGTCTTTCTGGCATCCTTTCAGCTGATGTCCTTCCTACAAGATTTTGATACCAGCGGGAGCATTCTTCCAAGGCTATATGGAAAGGACTTAACCACAAAGTTAAGTTTGGAGTAATGCTAAATGAACTTACAACCCAAAGAGTGAAATTAAGCAAGTTTCCAGGACTGGTGGCAAGCCTAGCCCTGGACTTGGGGCTGATTCATAATCGTGCCCTTCATCCACACCCACAAGGCTGCTGAAATCAGCAGTGACAGAGGGAAGAAGAGATCCTTTATGCTACAGGCAGCTTTCTGTGTGCGTTTTCCTAACGCCAGCACAGGTACCTGGAGGCAGTAGTACTGATAAAGTACCCTCAGGAGGAATATAGATGGAAATCCCTTTCAAAACGTAGTCTATTGTGTGCAGCAGTCCATTATGTGTAACCATCAGTCTGCTCCCCTGTTGGCAGTTTTAAATGGATGGTCACACATTTTAATTCCTTACCTCCTCCAACGTCGTCTGACTCACGGAGAAGTGCCTGATATTGAAGGCTGCTTTGCTGCCTTCCAGGAGATCAAATATATTTGCTACCCCTCCTGCAGAGACTGGAACGTGATACTCCACCATGTTGAAATGCCGATCCTGTGGGAACAGGAATGATGGTGTAAAGTAAAGAGATTGCTCCCTGTAAAGAGCCAACAGATCTGATGGACCACAGGAGAATGAAAGGGCAGGGAGTGTCTTCTGAATCTTACTGTTTGGTATTGAGCAGTGTTTCCCCATGGGGAGTTTTTGTGGGTTCTGTGACTGGGAGAAGATAATTAAGCCCCAAAGCTGGAAGCTCCAGGGTGGCCGTAGCATTTTCCAGCTCCAAGTGTGCCATTTTGGTTAATGCAGAGATTGGGGTACAACCAACGGACGGGATTTATGACTCAGTTACTCCGGTTTTACAATTACTCAGTTACCAGAAGCACCATCTCATTACCCACTGAACCTGAAGGGGGTCTCCAGGCTTCTGTGGGACCATTCCCGGGGAAAGGGTCACATAACAGCTGCCTTACAGGATGACTGCAGCTGTTTGGCTGATGTTCTCCAAGCCACCAAGGAACTGGAGTGCCCCAGCCCTGGGAGCATGTATCTGACAGCAGTGACAAGTGTGACTCTGAGGGCACAGGTCTATGTGCACCGTGTGTTACAAGATGTCCAGCTTGCAAGACCCTCCTGGTTAATATGAAGGGATTTTGAAGGCCTCCCTTTTGAAAGCATTTGTCCTGCTTACCTTCAGGCATGTATTTGGAAAGTGTGACTTCATGAACTCTGTCAGCATCTCAGTGCAAACTGTGTTGCTATTTAAGTGCATCTTCACAGTGAATCCCCTTCCAAATCTAGGGGAAAAAGAAAATCACAATTAACACAGTAGAAAAGAGAAATAGGCAAAGAAAATCCTTTGAGAGTGCTCGCACGGCCTCTTTGGGGAAATCTAATCCAGGCAGAGTACATCTTGAATGGGGTCAGGGTTATTAACCTGGAGTGAAACTTAAGAAGCCAAGCTATTGTTATAACTAATAAAATCAAAGCTCAGCCCTAATATGCATTTCACATTTGCAGCAGTGAACAGATTACTTTGAGGGACACACTTCTGGGAAGAAAGGCCGCGAGAGAGTAGCAAGTGCATTAGTTAACACAGAATTCCAATAGCGTAGTAAGAAACATAAACCAGAAAATGTCATTATTTTGATGCCCTGATAAGGCAGGTGTCATGTTCTGAGCCCTCAAAGCTGTAGGTTAGTAACTCCCTACATGGTTCAGTCAAAGTGAAGTAGGTCCATTTTACTGACCTGCTCTTGATATGCTGCAAAGAGCCAATGCACTGGAAGCTCCCATTCACCATGATAGCCAGCCTGGTACAGAGGGCTTCACACTCTTCCATGCTAGGGAAACAGCCAAGAGACCCCAATAAGTCATTGAGAAGGTATAAAAGCATTACTGATCTCCCCTAAAGTGTTGTGGGTCTCTGTGGGCACCCACATTCAGCCACAACAAACCCCCAAACCTGTCACAGCTCAGTGCCCTGGAATTGTGCAAGGACCAGTGGGGAGTGTGAGGGATGGGCCACCCGTACCTCCTGCTGACCCCAGAATGGGGGCAGAGCCACCCCAGCCCTACCTGTGGGACGTGAGTATCACTGAGCATTTGTTCTGCACTTCCTCACTGATGATTTTCCAAAGGTGCCGTTTAGCATTTGGATCCATTCCAGAGCTTGGTTCATCCTATTGGGAAAGACAGGACTGAATGTAAATTTGCACTCGAAATCTGATCTCCCCAACACTTGTGCTATTTCTAGGTTCATCCTCAGTGTTATGTTTGCTATAAGGATGCACAGGAGAGCTTACACGGGTACACAGCCGGGACAAGGATTATCCTTAATTCCATTGTGGATTTGACTCAGATATCCTATTCCTCCTTCAAGCAGGAGCAGGCCAGCTTGACTAAGCCCCCCATCCTCGCTGCCCTGTGGAGCTGCACAGCTCTCCTGGTGACTGAGAAACTCGCAGCCCCTGCTGGACTCGAGGAGCTGACGGGCTGTGACAGCACCACCTCAGATCAACCCCACTCTGCTTTTTATGCCACAGTGTCTGAAATATCCACGGCCACCACCTCAGACAAGGGGATATCAATGTCCCTGTGTTTTGCCTCACTCTCATATGCTGGTGAAGCACGTGTTGCATTTCTCCATTTAGAGAGACAGCAAGTGAGAGAATGACAGAGGATATATCATCTCCTGTCCTATGCACTGCTGATGAAATTGTCAGCCAGTTTCTGATTGACAAGCTGCTATTGTTGAGGACAACACCTTACAAAAGGCAGAAATAAACCAGCTTGGGTTCAGGCAGCAGTCAGCACAGAGGGAATTTCCCCACTGTCTATTCAGATTTTTTATCTCACAAAAGCAACAAGAGCATCAGGGTGTGGTCAGAAGTAAAGGCAGCCCTGTGGGCTCAATACAAGTTGGGGCAAGGGAGGCTTATGTCCACAAGGTTTCAGATTTAATTTTGAGAATTCTTTTCAGAGAGCTCTGCACACATTCAATACACATCAAGTGGGAAAACTGCACAAAAAGATATGTTTTAGCAATGGCACAGCTCATGAAGAACTGGAAAGTTCAAAGTGAAAGACAAAAGAGGAAGCCAGACCTAGAAAAATAGCTTTATGTTTTAATCCTGAAGGAGCTGCTCCTTTGCTCTCCTACAGGTTTGGAGCCTGGGATGCCACTTTTCTTGCAAGGTTAGTTGATACAAAAAAAAAACCAAGATAGAGTTGGGAACAAGGGGAGTTTAATTGGCAAATATAGGACCTCCTTTTGACCTCTGAAAGATGCTACCAGAGAAACCGGCAGACTCACAACTCTCTTATGCCCTGAAAGAAAATGTGGGTGTTTGCTGGAACCTAAACTTCCCTGTGATCCTTCTGTTGTCAGTCTAAGTATGGGCGATGTGGGGAGTGCCCAGTAAGCTGTGCCTGAGGAGGTCTTGCTGCAGTGTCAAAGTGCCCCTGGCCAGCCCAGAGATGTGCTCCTCCTTCCCCCCACAAGGCCCCTGTTTCTCACCAGCAGCAGAATCGATGGATTCCCAATGAGGGCCAGAGCAGTTGACAACTTTCTGTTGGTGCCATAACTGCACATGGAGGTGACTCTGTCCTTGTAGGCCACCAGATTCAGCCGGTGGAGAAGCTGGAGTACAACCTATGGAGCAAGAATACTGCTTCCACAACATGTCCAGGCACAAACCACCACAAGCACATCTATTGAAAGACTAATGTGAAGGCTCTCAATAACTGACAGTTGCTGCAAGACAAGCCCCAATGTTACTCACTCCCTTGATGTCCCTCTCGGGGATGCCGTGCAGTCTTGCATAGTAATACATGTGCTCTTCCACTGTCAGCAAGTCATCCAAGGCATCTTCTTGAGGACAGTAGCCAAAGAGTGACCAGTGAGCCTCACTAATGTCATTCAAGGACCTGTGTAAGGAAGTTGGCAAGTCACTGTACATGCACTGAACTGCCAATGCACTCTGGAATCAGACAGGAGTAAGAAATCCCCTTACTCCAGCTTCTTACCCCATTCCTTGAAGGAAAATGCTATGAATTTGCAGACCTCCAGTTCTCAGGCCCTCAGTTGTGCAAAGGCTACATATCTAGTGCATAGCTCTCCAATTACTGCAGCACCTCAGATGGCACAGTGCCACCATGCCTACGCCTGCTAAAGCGTGCTTTGAGGCGAGTCCTACTGGTCTCCAGGTCTAGCTCAGAAGTGGGATCACACTCTGCTGAGGATCTGAGCCCAATCCCCATTTGCAATGGTCTGAAACCCCTCTGAGAACAGCAGAGGTATGGCAGCAAAATGCAACCCCCTAGAAAGGAACCATTCCACCTTTAAAGGAAAAATCCCCTGCCTTGTTTGTTTTTGCCCTGTTTGGAATGTTTTGTTCTGTTTTAGACTATCACATTTCTTTTCCTTTGCCACCCAGCCTTAAAAACCACTCTCGGGTTGATTTGCTCATGCACCTTCCCCAGAAATCGCATCCTCCATACCCAGAATGATCCTGGACACGCAACCTTCCGCTGGATGCTCCGATATCACCTGTCAGCATCTTAAAGATCGTCGTCTTTCCAGCTCCATTCACACCAAGCAAGCCAAAGCACTGGGGTGTGGGAAAGAAAAGTCGAAATGTTAAGCGCGGTGTATTTGTAATGCAGAAAGGCTGCTCCGAGATGGGTGCTCAGTGCACCTTGTCTCCTCTCTCTCCGGACCCCTGAGCAAGACAGATTGCAGGAGAGGCAGAGGAACTCAGTGCATACCAATGTTATAATGCAGGTTGTTTATGGTGCCGTAATACTGTGGCTTATATTAGGATGGTTTGTTTAATATGGTGAAGAATCAGGGATGTGTCTCTAATAGAGTCATTCCTTTTCCTGCGAGGTGCATTTCTGCAGGAGCTCACCTGACAGGCCAAATCCTGATCAGTTAATTTGTGCACAGCCTCCCCTTGGCAGGAACAGAGCTACTCGTGGGAATGAGGCGAGCGCGGTTTGGGCTGTCATTGGTAAAACTTTAATGCAACACTAGACTTTTGTCGAATAATCTCAGTAATGTACTACATTAATAAGATTAAGAACTGGCTCCCCATAGTGCAGTTCCAGTATCTCATGGAAAAACCCATGTTTTATTGCTAAGGTTGGGGATATACAGTTGAGTGTTGAATAAGCCACCACCATTGTGCCGATAATTACTATTATTTCTATTACTCTTTTACTATATATCGTTAGGACAGACAAGCTGATGTGAAAGTCCACATGTGCTGGGCCCACTGCAGATGCACAGCATCGATCCAAGGTTCTTCCCCACCTTGAGATCCATGCAGGGATAGTACCTGTGCACAGTCCGCGGTGCAGGGCTACACCTTCTGCTGACAGATGGGGAATGGTGCCCTAAATCCCACCAGCACGAGGGCGAACTTTGCCAGAAGTCAGAGACCTTGTAAGAGACTGGAGGAATGGTTGACTGGCTCAAAACAACCAGGTGGGAAGTGAGGGGGAAACAGGCCGAGCTCTGCGTAGGTGGGAAGGTGGCCCAAAATGGTGGAACGACCCTCCCCAAAATGGTGGAGTGACAGCATGGCCCTCTCCAAAATGGCAGCCCCACGGATAAGTTAAAGACTGCCAAGGTAAAGTTTGTGAAGTGCCTTATTTTGCCTGGATGTTGTTTTAAAATTTGCCAAGGACCTTATTCTACCTTTATGTTCCAAGTTTGTAGTAAAAGTTTGCTATTGAACCTGCTGAGAATTTTGTTGTTCCTCTGCTGCACCACCCAGAGTAAATCAAACTGCCTTTCCTTAAACCCACCGAGGTTTAAGGGGATGGGCCATTACAGACCTTGCTGCCAGCTGTAGCTTAGAAAAAATCCTCTGCCAGAAACATAGGGCTGCAGTTTCCACGTGAGTCCTGCCCAGCACCCTACATCCTCTCATCTCACTGGGATCCAGGCAATTAAAATAAATCAGGTACCACAGGATAATTCCAAGCTTCCCCAAAAAGTCAGGTGCACAGCCTGAGAGAGAACCTGGTCTCCTCTTTCCTCTGGATGTCAGAGGTGCTCTGTGTGCTCCTGTGTTTTCACTTCTCAGGCTGGTAACTGCACTGACATGACCAAAGAATGGTTTTTTTCTTCAGTTTTAAGTCCTGATTCATGAAAATGTGTGTTCGGCTGAAGTGATTTGTCTTCCCCGATGGGAAAACTCCAGCAGATAAGTCTGACTCACCATCTCCCACACAGTTCAGGTGAATAATTTCAGCTGGACACATTCTGCTGTCTTCATTTAGCACCTGGTGACCCGCAGTGACCCCCCAAGACTGAGCTCTGCTGAGTGCTGTGCAAACACAGCGTGCAGATGTTTTGCTCCATCAACTCTCAGCCTACTTCCCCTCTTTCTAGGGCCTTCAAAATGTCCCTTGGGGTCCCAAATCCACCAGGAGCCTTTTGTCACTACTGAGAATCAATAAACGAGGCACAGGAAGGAAGAGGTCAGGACAAACCACTACAGCTGTGCTGTGACAGTGGCGAGGACTGGGAGAGAAGACGACAGTGACACTGGAAGGTGCCCGCAGCCTTTTCCCCCTGCTCACCTCTCCAGCAGGAATGCCGAGGCTGATGTTTTTCACAGCCACGATGCGTTTGTGAGGAAGGTGGTAGATCTTTGTGAGATTTTGGAGCTGCACCACGTCGAAGTCAGCCTTGCCGGCCTCCACCCGGTTCCTCTCCGCCTGGACGTCCCCGTCCTCCTCAGCCACAGGTGGCAGAAGTGATGCTTTGCCGTGCACTCTGTCAAACAGGAACCTGGAGGAGGGCAGGGGGGGCCTTACCCTCAGGCAAGCAGAGAGCAGCGGCCCCTGTGCTCGGGATAGATCCTAAGGATCCTTCCTGCGGGATCCCAGGGCACACACAAAATACTCAGATACACAGTTTCTATTCTCTCCTGGTATTTGCTCCATTTAGGGAATTAAAAAATAACCAGTGTTCTCTTTCTGTCTCATTTTTTCCCTCTTTTCCAGCAAATATTCTGAGCTGGAGCAGGTCCTGCCTTGTGGACACACTCCTGATGGAGGTGACAGGAATGTTCTCACTCCTCCCTGCGTGCACCCAAGCCAGAGGAGAAGGGGAGGTTCAAAGAGAGGTTGTTAATGGACTGGTTGTTCTTACAACCAGCTGAACATCTGCCCACCAAACCTGGAGCCCTGGGCTGAGGGCTGCAGTCCCAGCCAGCACAGACTACCAAAGAATGGTGACAACCCACACCTCTGTTAGTTAATGCTCTAATTACTGGGACTGCTGCCAGAGAAAACTTACTCCATGTTTGCAAAGTGTCGTGGAAATTTATGGGCTTCATAATTGACAAAGATGGTGCAAGAGCTTGGAATTAAACCACTGAGCTCTGGCTTGGTCTGTTTTCACTGCGAGACTCCAGATGTTACTTACTCCAGCACGTTGTTCCAGACTCTCTGAATCATCCTGTCGTGGACTGTAAGACGAATGGCAAAAAACACGGTGCCCTGGATAAACATGGCAAACAGCTTGGATGTGGTCTTGTCCAGCTCAAAGGTTTTGTCAGGGTAGTCCACTCCATAGGCTTTTAAGAAGCCCAGCAGTGCCTGATCCTGAGACAATTCAATCAAGCCATAGCCAAAGCAAAATTGTGGGAACAGAAGGAACACATGCCTTAAATTTTCAGCGAGATCATGTAAGCCCTGGAAAAAAACAAAGATCAGCACAGTCAGTCACTGCTTTTATTCATGGAATAAATTCATAGGTTTTACTGTGGGACTGAAGTGTAACAATTACATTGGGATTTGCTTGTGTCTCAGAGCAGAGATAAATTGAGAGCAAAGAGCTCTGGAGACAGCTCGTTTCACAGGCACAAGGTCATAAAAGTCAACAGGCAGCTCTGAGGTTGTGATCACCCACAGTAAACAGCAGCCAGTTCCCAGCGTGGACCCTCACTGCTGCTCCAGCCCCCTGAACCCACCCATGGGCCAGAGCTGAATCCTACCACTGTGCCTCCCAAAACTACAGCACAGCTCCCCTGCAGCACTGTCCTACCTGTTTTCCTTGGACAAACATCTCCATACAACACAAGATTTGACTTTACTAGTTGTAGAAGAGCTTTTCCAACTAATTCATGGCAAAGCAGCCCAGATCCATTTCTAGCAGAAGAAAGGATTAGTGCACACAGCAGAGTAGAGAGGCAGTAAATTAGCATGGAAAGGGACTGAATCCCTGCCATTGGGGCACAGGGATGAAAGATGATCATAACTGCATAGCCCTAAAATCCAGGGGGTTGCTGAACAAGCTCTGTCCAGCTAGAGAGAAAAATCCAACGTAGCTATTGTTGTGCAAAGTAATTGCCCTCCATTGAAAAAAAGGCACATAAGTGTAAGATGTACATTTTATCCCAGCAACTTCCAGGGAGATCTCAGTTTAAGAGAAGGCTTTACTTTAGGGAATCATCATCGTCTCTGAGTCATTTTTCACCCTTGCAGGGAAAAGATGACTGACTGCATTACAGATCTAGATGACAGACAGCTGGTGCTGGCCTTAGTGCAGCACATGTCAGACTGGAGGCAGTGGCATTTAGTTGTCACTCCCCACAGTCTGTGCTGCAAGAACTCAGCAGTGGTTTGAAGTGCCCACCAATAACTTTTTATCAAACATCTCCACCCACCTCCTGCCCTTAATCTTCCATCACCAGGGTGGCTAAAAACAGGGTCCTCAGCTTTCTACCTCTCCTTTTGTGTTCTTCCCTCTGTCACCACCATTTCCTTCTTTGCTGGGGGTGCAGATTTACAGACAAGCAAGATCCATATGTGACTCATGTTCTGTCTATAGGGAACCCCACCAAGTCCTGTGATTAGTGCCCAGTTGCCATGGGCCTCATCAAAGCCACCAAACCCACAAGAAGGCTCCTGCTGTTTCACCAAGGGTTTAGTATTAGTGAGGCTCCTACCTGGTCTGTGGCCTTTTCCTGGGAGAGCAGAAATACAACTGAATGAGTAATAATGGTATTGATGCCAAAGAACAAGTTGACACAAACATAAACGATGAAGGCCATCCCTGTTTCCTTGAAAAACCCGGCCAGCAGGTACATCCATGAAAATGATGCATATCTAGAAATTACCAACAGTGCAGAGAACACACAGTAACTCAAAGAGCGACTGAAAACAAACCACTAAACACATCAGACAACAACAACTCATAGAATCATGGAATGGGTTGGATTGGAAGGGACCTTAAAGATCATCCAGTTCCACCCCCCTGCCTTTGGCAGGGACACCTTCCACTAGACCAGGTTGCTCAGACCTCCATCTAACATGGCCTTGAACACTTTCAGGGATGGAACATATAACATAACAGTTCTGTTTTGGCATGTGACTAGATTTCCACGCTATGGCACTTAAAGAAGGAAAAATGCCTTTGTGTCTGTTAGAATTTGGACCATCTAACATGGCCTTATATTTTGAAAATGGAACACCACCTGAAAACAAACAGACTGGGCCTGGAGGATTCAAAAAAGTATGCTAAAAAGACTTAGCAGTATGGCTAAGTCTTCCTGAATTGTGCTGCAGGTTTTTTTTCTCTCTGATATTGAAATGCTTCTATATTTTGAAATTCACAATAGTTCAATAAGCATCTGCTTACAGTGCAGGCTGTCACTGGGACCTTGAATATTTCCATATGCTCATGTAGGGTTTGCTTTGAATAAAAGAGGCATGACAACAGTGGTTCACCTCACTGCTCCTGGAAGGAGTAACGTGCATGTTGAAGAAAAAAGCCCATGTATCACCCCTTTGGATCTCAAACTGCAGCAGCCTGCAATATCCAGTTCCTCTCTCTGTGCAGGGACACTTAAATATCTAAGCTCCACACTTACCCAAACAGTAACAGCAGAAGAAATACTGCCAGTAAGTTACTGTTGTTGCAGAAAGCTGGGATCTGGAAGGCTGAAATAACTCCTGTTGAAAGTCCAACAGGGACCATAAAAAGTACCTGCAAAACAATATTAAAAAGATGTTACTAGCACAACAGTTCTTAAATGCTTTCCTAGAACAATGCAGAAACAAAAATGCCAGAACTGAACCTGGTCCCACAAGTGCAGCTTGGGTTCCTAAGAGAAACCAGCACAGGTGGGGTTTCAATACTCCCCAGGCTTGCAAATGAATTCCCACAAAGCCACTTTGAATAGGCTAAGCCTCAACATTGAGGACTGTGGGCAGAAAGTGCCTTAAAAAAAGGTTGTGAATGAAAAATACCCCTTTGGGTTTTCTGTTAGCCTTGCAGTCAGACCACTTCATTGTGCCCTGTAAATCTAGTCTTTATAATGTTGAGTCAAGCCAGAGACCTACCAAATGTCTGCCTTGAGAGGTTCCTCTCTTCCCCAGCTCTGGGATTTAGCAGAATTTGCTGGCAGGGATTCACTGAGAAATATCAAGTTGCCGAGAGCGCTGGATTAGTTTCAGCCCGCTGAATACTGATTGTGCAAAGGCTCCAGGGATTTTTCCACAGGCTGATTTACAAATATGCAGTGCTGGATCAGGGAGGCAGGCACAGGCCTGCTCCATCCTCCCTGCCGTGCTGCCAGGCCAGGCTGCAGCCACGCTGCCTGCAGACCCCTTTGCAGCCCCTCCTTGCGCTGCTGACCACCCACAGCAGTTCTGACTCCTCTGCTCACTGCTCTGCTGGTGTGTGCTGGTGTTACCAGAACACCCAGAAGCTTTGGCTGTGCTCTGGCTCACATGCCCCAAGGGATTTCAGCCCTCAGCCCTCCCTGCACCAGAGGGGGATTGCCCTTGGAGATTTCCTGTTTTCAGGAAGTGATGACATCACTGGGATTTTAGGCACTAGCAGAACTGCCTCGGTAGAAATTTGGAGCTGATCCCCATCACAGCATAGCTGGTAATGCCAAGGCTCCCGAGCTGAGCTTGTCTGCACTGGCCATTCTCTGTGTGAGGGTCTGACACGGTACACTGGAGGAAATTCCTGAGACATTCAGTCTGCAGACACTGGGCATGTTCACCCTCTTAGCCCAGCAATGCTTTCCAGCAGTGCTCTTAACCCTCTGTACCAGGAGAAAACTTAACTTCAGGGAGAACACGGACACACCTACGCCACGGAATGCAGCACAGTGCTGGGAAGCTCAACAAGGAACAAGGTGGTAAATCTATACAGCACTGTGAAAAGGAGTCCTGGAGGTCCTGGAAGGCCTATAGCTGCATTTGTAGCTTTCCATGGATTAAAAACCTTTATAACATACAATCTTAAAGAGATATTCAACCTGGCGATGGATTTGTGCCCAAGAGAGTTGTGTCAGCTATGGGCTGTGTGCTAATGCCCCACTCTGTATGCCCAGGGCTCCCAAAAAGAGCCTCAAGCCCTGAAGCCTCATCCCAGATGTGTGGGGCCTGTGTGACAGCAGATCCAGCCCTGCATGCTGACAGAAGAGCAGCTGGCTGCTTCCATGTTAAATGGGAGTCAAGCTCCAGCCTGTTCCACGTTGCTCTCATGTAAGTGTTTTGCATACACTCCAGAGAGAAGGAATGCCTTCACTTAGCAGAATCCAGTGTTGCAGTTCACGCTTAATAGTCTTCAGTGCCCTGGAGAACAATTACTACATAACACTCTGGGTAGTAATAAGAAGTCTAGGCAACCAACTTTAAATAAAGAATTTTTTTTCCCCCTGCTGTGTAATGCTACTCTTGGTGCATTTAGGAATGTGAATTATTTACCAGGTCATAAACGAAGTTAGTCACCCAGTAGGTTGTCATCCCAATGCCTGAAATATGCTGCAGTTGTTTGGCTTTGGTTTGATGCTCCTTGACCATGTAGAGCACAAAGCTGGCTGTCGTGATAGAGTAGCCAACCAAAACAGACATCGACACTATGATGTCGAGTAAGCTGTTGAGCCTGGGGGGGAAGTGGAGAAAGATAAATGTGGTGAGTCACAGTGGCAGATTTCCCTCACTGCAGAGGGTTGTTCAGAGCTCAGAAGCAACGAGGTCCTGATTCTGGGCCAGCATCTTTTACAATCATGGAATGGGTTGGGTTGGAAGGGACCTTAAAGATCACCCAGTTCCATCCCCCCTGCCATGGACAGGGACACCTTCCACTATCCCAGGTTGCTCCAAGCCCCATCCAACCTGGCCTGGAACACTTCCAGGGATGGGGCAGCCACAGCTTCTCTGGGCAACCTGTGCCAGGGCCTCACCACCCTCACAGGGAAGAATTTCTTCCTTTCTTTCCTCTCTTTGCTGATGTCAACAAGGCCTAGGAAGAGGGACTCACAGCACTGAGTTGTAACACTGTACCAAAGCATGGAGTGAAAGGGCCAAAAGGAAAATGACATCATTATTATTATTACTGTGCCAAAGCACACAAATGTGGGATGCTGTAACTGTGGCCTCCAGATCTATATGGGATCCTGCAAAGAAACCCTCATGGGAATCAACTCTGATGGCAAGCAGGACACTAGTCATGAACAGAGGGAATGAAGACAAGAGGGAACAGTTTCATCACTTAGAGTAATTTAGGCTGGCTTATGGTTTCCAAGAAGCTTGTTTGCTCCTTTTGAAGCTAAACAATTCAGGCATCAGCCAAATGAATCCTCTTACATTACTTGTTCTTGACTCTGTCCTCCAGGATATGGGTGAGCTGATAAGAAAATACCTACCAAAAAAAAAAAAAGAAAAGAAATTGAAAATGTGTCCAACTTAAAGCTTCCTTCACCAGCTCCTGATACTGACAGCAGTATTGACAGGAATACAGAAAAGTGTGAGCAGAGAAGAAAAGCAGGTCAAAAGTGGGTTTCTGCTCTGTCTTCTCGGTGTGATCTTGGGCAAGATCTTGAGCATCCTCATTTCTCCTGACTTCCCTTAGCTGTGCAGCAGATGTGAAATTCAAGCCCTAGGCCTTGTTTCTGCACCTGTCTGGGTGACAGCATCATTCCCTTCAGTGAGAGCACTCCCACACCTAAAATTAGGCACACACTTGTGGGTCCATGTATTTCAGGTTAGATTCCTTAACACTGACACCTTCAAACCTGATGAATCTGTTTTGTTTCAAAGCTGCTGTTTGATGATCTCCCCTCATTCCATTTGTTCTTTTACCATCAGAAACAAATCTTTCCCTACTGCCTTTCTCCACAACTATTACCTTCCTGTGATATATGTCTTCCTCAGTATGGGAACTGTGGAGATGTGAGCATAAACCCAAGTAAGCTACAGACACTTTTGTCCCCTGTGTGGCAGCGAGTTAATTCTGAACTACTCTGTCTTAAGAAGACAGAAAAACAAAAAAAGGAGCATTTTGCTCAAAGGAACCAGTAAAATCTAGTTACTGCACTGGTAAGACCCCTGTGATGTTTTCCAAAAAGATCCCTTAAAATGGGTTTGTGTCAGGCACAAACTGCAAGAGAGAAATTCTGTGCTTATCTTCAGATTTGGTGTAAGTACTTCTGTACCAAGGAGAACACTGAGCCCCAAAAATACTAATATTGTTCATCACAATGCTCTTGCTGTGTTTGGAGACAATTTGTGGCTACAAAAACAAAAGGAAGAACATGGGGGGCTCTGGTGCCCAGTTCCAACATCCAGTGCAGGTCTCTGCCTTGGTCCCACCCAAGAGACAGCCGAGTCTCTAAAACTTCTGCACCTGAGAAAGGGTTTAGATGTTTATGTGCCTAAAAATGAAGTTCTCAATTCATATTTAGGCACTCAAGTAAGTGCCCTGATTCTCGTGCTGCTATTAAATCCAGACAGATTTTCTAGGACATGGCACCTCTGGACTTTAAGCTCCTTATAGACAGGTGCCAGACTTTAGGAATTACATGATGAAGAATTATTCTGGGTTATTTTCCCTAGGAATGAGCACTCTGACATGGGGACCAGAGAGGAGGAGTCTGTGGGTTTACCTGACCAAATGCCACACTCAGCAAATGAATTTGAAAGGGAAGATTTCATAGTAAATTAATTTTGGAGGAAAAAAAATCCCAACCAAACCTCAGACTTGTCATCAGTGAGAGAAATGGAATTAAAATCTTGGACTGCTGATAAAGCCACACAAACAGCCAGGAAATGTTTCCCTTCTCCAAAAGGGAAAGAAGAATGAAAGATACCGTCTGTCTAATCTGTTAATACTTCACTATAAAGCCATTTTCCTTTACTGAAGCTTAGGCTAGAAGTCAAAATTTCCATTTCAATGCTTTCCCTTTTTTGTTGGTTGGGATTGAGAGAAGAGAAAGCACAATATACATAAGTCAAAAGCTATTATGACTTGCTTAGTGACAGGGTAAAAAGCTTTTTATGCATTTTTTTAAAAATATACGCAGTCTAAGTCAAACCTCCAAAGCAAGACTGGCACCTCTTTCCAACTGCTGAAGTGACAACACACTTTTATCTGTCCATTTCAATGGTTCTTAAACCATCATTTATTTGTCACAACAACAAATAGATTTAGCTGCCAGGAACGTACCCCGCAGAACGTCTGTTCAATTGTATTTCAGACTGGATTTACTCTACCTCAGGGGAGCCATCCTCATCCATTCATTTTATTTCTCCCATTCTATGGCTCGGATGATTAGTGGGAAGCGGAGAATTATCTGTCTGGTCATTTACTACTAAGCATTTCTTTCCAAAACCACATAAGCAGCAGGACAGATGGAATAAAAACTGCTGCTATTCCTTCCCACTGAAAATCGTTATTTTGCTGGTATCAAACTTTCCCTGTGAAAACTTTGTGGCTGTTCACACGAGTTTCCTGCCTCTGCTCTTGCTACAGCATGTGTTGGGAATACAGAGATGGAGCAAGGAGCTCCTCTGCTTAATAATTCAGCTGCTCTGGGATGTTCCTGCTGTTGGAAGCCCCTGTCTTGGGTCTCCTCTCCCTGCAGTGAGGCAGGGGCTGCAGCTCTGTGGTGTCTGACCTGGAGGGCTCCCTGCAAACCTCAGAGGGGTGACCCAGGGCGGATTTCAGGGTGGTGGCAGGGACAGGTTTCTCAAAGGGGCATCAACATAAGTCTCTCTCCTGACCCTGCACCCCCTTCATCTCTGGAGACAGGCATGCACACACAGACAGGCCTCCTGTGCCCTGGTTTATCAGCAGGAATTTGGGTTGCTGCAGTACATTACTGAGCTATGAGAAGTGACAACCCCAAATGGGTTACTAACAGTCCTTGGATCTGTGTATGCCATGTGTCAGAGGAAAAATGCAGCTGAAAATTATGTTTCTCACTTAATCTTACTCTCCCCACTCTCATTCAAACACAAACACACACATACCCACACGTCCTGAGTCGCTCTCAGCAGAAGGGCGACATATTAAAATTTCCTAATCTAAACCACCCCTGGAGACCTAAAGTAGCTTTTCCATGTATAACTAATGGGCACCTACCAAGAGACAGCTATTCTGGTGCCACGATGAGAGGCAATAAATCAAATAGCAACCACTGGCATTTCCTGGATGAAGTGTTTTACGTAGGAGCTGGGGTCCTCCCTGTCCAGCTCCCCCGAGTCTCTGACTAAGACAAATGAACAATGTGATCTATTCGTGCTTTTCAATTCTGTTTTTAAAGAAATTGCAGACTAGAGAATAAAGAAATGGCCTCACTGAATTCAAGGTAAGTGTTGTCACTGATTTCAACAGAACCAGGATATCCCCCTCAAGGGGGAGAATTTATCTGCTCGTGAAAAAGGACACTTACCATATCTGGAAGTCTCATTTTTTGGCAAGTTAGCTCGAAGAATGAAGTTGTTCAAGCTGTTGAGATAGGCTGGAAGGCTGTGATAACCTTCAGGATTATACCACACCTACACAAGTGAGAAATTGAAACAATTTGGGAGAGATGTTACTGGTAACATTTGGTTTATTCTGCTTGCACAAGTGAATCATTCCATGGTTGCTATCTGAAGTCATAAGCTCTGCAGGGTAAAGTGCAATGATTAAATCATGCCAAGGAATAAAATAAAAGCAGACTTCACATTGCTGAGATCTGATGAACACCAAAGGCAGCCAAATGTCTAACACCCCTTGAAAGTTGGAGGCAAAAGTTGCTCTAGGGCAAAAAATAGCCAGTTGTCACCTTCTCATTCAGCAACAGCTCTTCCCTCCCCATTACAACTTTTGTCACCTGTACTATGATAAACCCTTTTACTGGGTCCCTCTGAAAACATTCCTGCTCCTGCAGGGACACTCTCCTGGCAGCTGGGTTTTGCAGTGTGGGCACAGGATCTTGTCAGCTCTCTTGCATTCCCCTGCTACCTCATATTTCAGCCTTGGTGCTTTACAACATTTTCATTGAGCAGAACCAGAGAAATGGGTATATCAGAATGTACCAGGCAGCCCTCATTGCAGTACATACATCCTCTCATGAGATAAAGGTGCTACTAATTGATCTTTTCACCTCTGTGTAATAAAATTATTACAGCAGAAAAGCTGCCTCCTGCTAGCAAGAGAAGTCAGACCAATACAGAAGAATGAGGAAAGAAAAGGGAATGAAATGCAAGTCATTTCTGTCATGCTAAGCTGCAGATTTCAGGGGGTTTCTCTTTCTTTTCTGGAATATCCATGAACTTGACAACACTTCTCCTGAGTCCCATGCCATGATGAGCAGATGGAGGTTAGTTACCTTGGTCAGTGTTCTGTTGGGGGGCACCGGCTTGATATCAAACTGGAGATCTGTTGTCAAAGGCAGCCCAAAGCTCCAGCCACCATACCTGAGTGAAAACCAGAGGGAAATGCATTGCTACCCCCACTCAAAACCTCTGATACCCTTGGCTGGTCCATGTCACCATGCCACTGCCACCCCAGGGCATTCTGGCCTGACTTGAAGGAACTTATCCCAGAGTGGGGCCAAGCCACCACTGCTGCAGGAGCCCTGCTTAGTGGGGGGAGGCAAGAGAAAGAGGGACTTGGCAACGCAATCATGAAACTGTGCTGAAAGCCTCCGTTTGAGAGAGATCTGGAGCTGTGTGGACTCCCAACTCGTGTGCCTGCCACACTGGAGAAAGATTACAGAAGATGAGCAGCTCGGTTTATCAATGGAAGATGAACACATTCCTTGACAACCTCAGTGACAGGCTGTGTGGCAGAGCCCAGACACTCCAACAGCCCCATGCACAAGGCAACGTTCAGCCTCTGCTTTCACTGCAAGGGATGTGCTTGTTCCAGTGAAGCACACACTGAGATTCTTCAGAGAATCAAACCTAGAGGAAAGTCTCTCCCCAGGGCTCACTTCATGACAGGCTGTGTCAGATTTTCCTCTTTTTAAAGATTTTTGAGCCAGGCAAAGGCTTGTCTACAGACCCAGCCCCAACGTATGTGGTGATTGACAGGTCATCCCAGGGCTATCTCTGCTGCGATCAGGCAGAGCACTTGCAGGAGCCTTTATCTTTAATTCCACGATTGCAGGACACTTTACCTCCTTTCATCAGATTCAAAGAGGCCCTTGTAACCCCCTACTGCACTGTCACCTCTTCAAGCACAGGGGATGTGACAGGTGTAAGAGGCTGCTCCCAGTGCAGTTCAGAGAGGGGCTGGAGGTTTGTGCTGTACCGTTTCTGCAGGAAGTCTTTGGTAGTTGCCAGGATATAGGTCTCCACATTGTGCCCTGTCAGGTTATAAAGTGTCCGTGTGGAGAAGGTCCTTCTGTGAGGGGGAGTGTAGTTCGTCTGGGGACATGTCTGAGCAGAGACAAACGAAGAAAAATGTTACTGTTTGTGTTTCAACTAAAAAATACCATGCCAGGACATGATTGAGAGCAGGCAACGGCAACATTCTGGTCCTGAGACTGATTCCTACAGAAGCTGATCCTTCAGAAACCAGGGTGCACAGACACACAGCACACATCCCTGCACACTGTCCTCAGCACACTTAGGGAGGTGCATAAAAGCAACCTTTGCTTAAATCTACACTTCAGTTCTACTGACACCAGTGAGACCTTGTGATGTACTTCAGGCTATGTAGGAAGATTTGGGCTGGATTAAGGCTGATCTTACTTAGCAGAGTGACTGTGCAGACAACTGCAGAGGGCAAAACAACCCACCGAGCAGAAAACTCTGTGGTGGCCTCAAACTCTCATCTTCTATTTCACAGCAGCTACACTCTACATTTCTGCTTTACTGTCAGTCACTGGGAGTGTTTTCCCAGGCTTCAGAGAAACCTTGAATTAGTCCTGAATATATAATTTAACACACTGAGGGTCAAAGTCACATGGACTCTTTCATGAGGTTGAAGTGTCCTACCAGCCAGCATGCTGGCTGCTTCCTTCAGCTCATCCAGAACAAAAGCCCTGCACTCCCCCATTGTGCATCTGTTCATCAGAATACACAAAACAGCTTCCTCCATGCTGAGGAACACCTGCCTGTGCCCACTGGAGGTGAGAATCAGCTTTGAACATTATCCTGACTTACTGGAGAAATTATGCCAATACTTTTAATCATGTGAAATTAAGTGTATGTCCAGAAAACTGCACAAAATAGCTGCATTTTAAAGAACTACTAGGAACATTCAGCTACATCCTTTATCTTACAAATGGCATCACACTGTGCCACAAGCCTGATTTCCAACTGGAAAAAAAGCTGAAGACAGGTGAACAGCACTGGAGGGAGGAGAGTTCAACCCTAAACTGAACTGTAAAATTGTAACACCTCTGAGGCACAATCTGCCTCTTCCCCATGTGCATGCAAAGACACTCAGCCCAGCAGTGCCCATACCTGTCTCTGTATGTACCACAGTAATGCAAATAATTAGTATTATTAATCATCACTATTTATAACAAGGAGCAGATCTAGCCTTTTGCATAAAGTTTAATTCTGAAGAGCAAGCAGCAATAATAGCTGTGCTTTTATATAATGAAAGGGTTTGTATAAGAAATTTTCCTCTTGAATACACGCTCACCTCTGCTAAATGGGACAATAGTATAACATCAAAAACACCATGAAACCTTTTCCCACCCTGGGGAGTGAGGCAGGTACATTAGAGTGTGAATCTTCTGAAGGTGCTGCTTCATTTCCTGTCCCCAATGTGGTTGTCCAGAGTACCAAATCAACAAGGCCAAAAAGAGACAGGAGGATTTTGAACATGGAGTCCCCCTTAGCATTAGGCCTGCCCATAAAACCACTCCCAACATACAAGGCCCTCCAAATATCCCCCCAGACCCCCTCACTTTGGGGTTTATCCAAATTACCTGGATGCCATCTGTGCAGTTGCAGGCAGAATACTTAGTTCTCTGGTTTCCACTAGTAATCCACTGGCCAAGCATGTCCTCTGTTAAACACTGCCTGGAAAGGAACACATTTTCCTCTGAGGCTCTCCATGCTCAGGTGTGCAAACGATGCTAATTGCTGTCATGTTTAATGACAGCAAGGCTGGCAGTTGAGCAGCTTCAGCAGAAAAGCAGACCTTCTTGTCAGCTCTGGGCACTTCAGGGAACACCCATCCTACTCCTGCTGCTCCCATGCCTCTCGGCAGAGCCCTCACTGCTCCCTGCATCTGGATTCGCTCAGCTGGGCAGAAAGAACCCAGGCACCACTTCCCCACTGTAGGCAGTGCAAGGAGTTGGCACACAAAGGCCAAAAGCATCTTAAAAGAGCCCAGAAATAAGGGCTATTGTCCTGGCAATAGCTGGGCAGTCCTGTGATAGACTATATTGCCCAGGCAATCACTGTAAATTCACAGTATTTGCCTGCAGATACGTGGCACACATGAGCATGCAAGTCAGCCCTGAATTTGACTACCAGTTCCTTGAAAATCTATCTGGAGAGCCCAGAGCAAACCAGTCTTCATAGCACAGCTTTTAGATAGAGAGAACAAAAGCTATGCTGAGAACTTGCTGTGTGGGGTCACATTATAACTGGGATTATTGGGACAACAAGGAGCACTTCCCAGAGATGAGCATTGCTTGATTCCATCCTGGCACCACCAAAGCTGCTATTTAATAATAAAGGAGTCCACTGCTGGTGCTGGATACTTCTTGAGGCAAGTAAAGTACAATGTCAGGGTCCTGGGACTATGTGGAAGTCCTTAAAGCACAGTGTAGTTTCCTGCCTTTAAGAATATCCACCGTTCTGCGCTGGCAGACTCGAGCCTTCACTCCAAGCTCTTGGCAGGGCTGAGGTCTGCTTCACCCCAGCCAGGACTACACAGCTCCCTGCTCACAGCTGACTCTCATCCCACCACCTCCAGCCTGTGAGGGCACAAGCCAAAGGCCAGTGAGCCACTCCTAAGGAGCTGAAAGAGTCTCCAAGCCAAGCTGGAGACAGGCAGGAGACACCTTTTTTAATTTGCATGTGGCACCAACGCACGAAAATTCTGCAGATGATCAAAGATAGTTATTGAGGTTCTAATGGCTCATAGTGTCATGTCAATTATCTTGCAGATTTGGAGTTTAAGTGGAAAAAACAAGAACTACTTACGAATTGCTTTCGTTCATGCATGTGTTGTCTGTTCCAGGGAAAGCAAGCATCGAAGCAACTAAAGCGCCCGTGGTTTCATTAAAATTCCTGAGATTTAACAAAGGAAAATTAAAACAGGAAAAGGTTCAAAGAACTTCCACTGAGCAGAGGAAAACTGTGTGTGAATGAAACAGGACTTAAGATGTTAAATAAATGAGTATTTGTGGAAACAACACTGAAGTAAATGCAGTACACAAGGACAATTACATAGGTTTAAAAGGGCTGCCCATCACCTAGAGCTGCTCCAGTGATTTGCTGCCTCTAGATCCAAGCAGGACACTGATGAGCTTTTAGACAATCAAGATTTTATTTCCAGGGGAAAAGCATCTGCTGCAGTTTTCAGGCACTACTTCCAGCCTTGTCTCAATCAGCTCCCTCATCTGTGACACCCATTTGGTTTTGGTCATTCAAGAAGCTCCTTGGTTCTGCCCCAGCTCTCTAGCAACGATTCCTCAGGAGAAGCTGGGAACATTAGGAACAGAGCAGCTTTGGCCCATTCCCCCATCTAGCAGGACTGAAGTGGAAAGGCATGAGCAGTCCTGGGAAAAGACACCTAGAGCAGGCACACTTGTTTTAGAGATACATTTTGTATTTCTGACTTAGAGTTGAGAACCACTGGAGAAAGAAAGAAGTTCAAAACATGAAGACAGAATGATAGAAATTACAATCATTTTGGTAATAGGATTTTTAAGCATAATGAAATAATTCAGTGGTGACATCTTAATCACACTGGAAAAGCACATGCTCTTCAAATTGCCCATGTGCCTTGGATAGCAGGGCCTGGGCAGGAAAGCACATGCTGTACTGACAGAGAGGAGCGTGATGCAGACAGCTCACAGGATGGATAGAATTGGATCCCAGAGTTGTAGTGTTGAAGACCATTGATGTAGGGACCTCCATTTTTCACTGGGGCAAGAGTGTATATATATAAAGAAAATCCCTTTGGCTGTCATAGGGCCAGAGGGCTCCAATGGGAAACACCAAGGATATTCCTCACGCACTTCATAGTTAATTCCAATGGAGAGGTGTTTTTTCTGATGGCTGGTCTGAGCCAAGTCATCTCCCCCAGAAATCCTTTAGGAACAGGATTGCTACATGTTTACTGCATAACATAACTACGCTAACACTTCTCCACTGGCTCTGCTCAGAAATAATCCTGGCAGCAAAACTGGCTCCTTATAAACCAATGGGTTTAGGGGTCACAAAGATCAGCACTCACCCAAAGAAGTCTGCCTGGTCGGATGTGCCATACAGAGAGGGGGACAGCAGGAGCTCGGGGTATTCGGTCTCCTTGGTCCTCAGTGTCCCAAGCCCCATGGCAGCCATCACAAAGAGGACAGGCAGGATGACCTGAGCGATGAAGCCTCTGACGTCCCGCCGCGTGTGGTGGAATCTCTTGATGAACAAAGCTGAAGTCTTCTTCAGCAGCAGTGGCAAACCCTGCAGGCTTTTGGATCTGATCAGCAGCTGATCTGGGTACAAAGGAAGGCATTTTGTCATGGCCCAGTATTTGTGCAATTCAGGGAGCTGGTGGTTATAGTACTTGGGGTGTACATTTTGCTTCCTGCACACCTTTACAGATGGCAAGTCAAAACTACTAAGCTGGAACATACACAGGGTCAGGCTTGGGACAGGAGTCATATTCTGGCTTGAGTCTTAAGCTAATGTACAGGTTTTTTGTTTCATTTCAAATGTGTATATGTACTGACTTTCAGCCTGAGGTCTTGCAAGGGGAACACAGGCTTCCAGATGCACTAAGTTATCTCCATTTTATACCTATCCAGCTGCAACTTACAGGGGAAACGTATTGTTCTATTAGGTTTACAAACTGAAATTTTTCATAATTTAAAAAGCAGGTCCTCAGACAAATCTGTAACAGAATTCATCCTGAAATAAGAAAACAAGCACAAACCACTTGACCTTGTGCATGGACAGATTTTGTGGCATACTAAAAGCAGAGCCAAATCCTGTGCAACCTATTTCTCTTTATGAAATATTAACCTATATAATACAACATGAAGCAAATCTTTTTCAGTCTTCTCTTTAAGTGTGACACAAAACACTGCTCTACACATATGAGTGACTGTTTACAGTAACGCTTACAGTGCAGGTCAGGTTTGAGGAGTACAAAAATACCTCTGTGTTCCCCTTGGATGGATGCCTCCCTAACTATCAATAATATTTATTTTATAGTTTTATAATAATATTTATAAGTACAAAAAATGTTTCTACCCTGAGAAAACACTTCAGCCAGGTATTTGGTCATTTTTGGGTCATGCCACCTTTAGCAGCTCTCAGACCCTCAGAGACAGCAGTGTAGCTGGACCCTCTTCTGAATGTGGGAACATCTGGGACACAGCAAAAAGCAGCAAGGAGGAGCCAGTTCAGAGCTGTGCTGCTTTTCCAACAGAGTTTCTTTCCACAAAGTTTCTTTCCTTTCTTTTCTTTCTGCCACTTATGGAGAAATAATCCTCTACATCTATTACAGCAATTACTTTCAGAGGTACACATTTACTCTTTCACCCACACCCTGTATTTGATTAGCTTAAAACCTGGATCAATTTAAAGGCAGGCGGATGCAAACAAAACCCCTCTGTAATTTATCCTGTGATTCAGACTATTCCAAACCAGGGGATCTAAAGAACTGATGAGTGCTGTATTTCTAGTGATTTATTTGTTTTGTGATTCCTGGCTGGGTGAAATGTGGTTTTCAACAAAGAAAGAAGACAGGGAGCTCAAATCCGTCCATCTGTCACTGTTTGCATCTGTGATAAATCCGGAATAAAACGTGGAGGTAATTGAGTACCGTCTCTTTCTGTGAAGGTGTCTGTGCTCACAGACATTTCGTCACTGCCAGTTTGACCACTGACTCCAGGCAGCTGCTGGGGCAGTGCAGCATCTTCTTGCTGGTCCTTCCCTGGCTCTTTTGTCAGATTGAGAAACACCTATGGAGCAAGAAAAACATGAAGGAAAATGTGTCCAAATGACTCCATTTACCAAAACAATAACCAGAATCCACTCTCCTGCTTTGTAGCTGTAGTTGGTGCAGCAATTGTGCATCACAATACTCTTTCTGTTCCCATTGTGCTCTTGTTTTTATCAGTGTGAAATTTTTGTTGTCCAGCTCCCTGTCACATCCTGTCTCTCTTCTGCTGCAGCAGTGGAAACTCAAACCTTTGCAGCTGCCCCCTGGAGTCACCTTGTCCTAGAACCACCTGCTCTGTGACCAGTAAGTAGGTGTGAACAAGGCTACACTCCAGGCCTTACATAAATCTACCCCCTCCACACCCAAACAGTGAGCAGCACACAGCAGCTCTCTGCATGGCACCAGGGAAGAAACAAGGAGGGCTGTTTCCCCGGGATATTTTCCCCTCTAGCTTCTGACAACCCCCCTGCCTCTGTGCTGGGAGTGTGCAGTCATGGCACCCAAGCTCCACATGGTACATGGTGTGTATAACTTATTCTTGCTGCCTTGGGAAAACACCAAGCAAGAAAGAATTTCTGAGCAGAAAAGTAGCAATCTCCCTCTCTCCTTTCTGCAACACAAGGGTCATCACTGCTCATCATTTACTTTTTGTTTCTGATGCAATTAAATGTGTTTATTTGGCCAAAGATCTCCCATGGGCAGAAAGGTGTCTGTGCTAAGATCACCGGGTGACTCACTTGTACCACACAGTGATTTCAGCATTCATGCCCAAGTCCATTGTTTAGGTGGTTTGCTAACTCCTTCCCATCTCCAGATGCATGGAGACCAGGAGAACAGTTCCAAGGGAAACACATCCTTAGTTTAATTCCAGTATCTCATTTTCTGAGCTGTTAGCAAGGTGAGACAGAGGCACACTTTGTGCTTTAGTGTATGCACTGATTTATGGATACACCTACACACTCATGTATAACTATGAACAGCCAAACCACTTCCTCTCTGCCTGAAACTCCCACATCCAAAATGTGCCACCATCTAGCCCAGGAAGAAGAGCTACACAGCACTGCGAAATTAATCTCAGTAACATTTCATTACACCCAGTGGATCCTGAGCTCATACCTCTTCCACAGTCGTGTTTGAAATCCCGTAGCAGCCAAGGTGGAGATCATTCAAACTGGTATCGAGGGCTCTGAGAAGTGCCTGGTAGGCCCCTGAGACTGTGGACTTGAAGGGGGGAAGCACGTACACGAGCTCTCCACCAATATCCTCCTTGAGATAAGCCTCTGGAAGATGAGACTGGATCAAGGAGGTCACTGCTGTGGTGTCACACTCCTCTATCATGTTCTGAAAAAGGAGGAAAACACTCTGCGGTCACTGAGAGGGCTGTGAGGCCCAACTTCCTCCCTCCTGCAGGATGTATCTCAAATCCTGTCTCAGAGTATAAACTGGAAGTGATCTCAGACCAGGTATCCCACATTTCACGATAAATATCAAAAGCAGACAAAAGTGGGTTTCTGTCCCTTGAAAAGGGGCGTGTGGCACTGAGCCCATCATGGTCCATCCAAGACCTTGGTGGGCTCCCTCTGTCTGCAGGAATGTTGAGGTTGGGCTCAATCAAACACTTTGCCTTAGCTCGAGGGTTTGTGGTTCGACAGAGAGAGAGCCTGGCCACCAGAGGGCTGTCACCTGAGCTTGGCTGCCAGCACAAATACACTTCTCTCCATGAAAAACAGGGCTTGCACATGGGTCTTTTCTCATTTTCTCTATCTCCACTGCCAGCAGTTTGGAAGAGAGGCTGATGTTTCATGGTATCTGCTTGTTATTTTGTGTGCTGGAGCTACCAACAGCACTGTAATAAACACCATCAAGGGCAGAGTTGCTCACTCTTTGCAAACAGAACACTTTGCCTCAGGCCAAACAGTGTGGATGGCCTCTTTCCATCTGCTTTATTCCCCTCAATTCCAGATTTCACCCTCTGCACCCAGCCCTGACTTAACCCTCAAGGAGACCCTGTTCTTTTTTAACAAAGCAGAGCACTGACATTCCTGTTTCCAAGGGCAATGGAGGCTGGTCCAGTGGCCCTGTTGGAGAGCCCCCCTCTCTGCTTTAAGGGAAGCAGGGTCACACGTTCTGTTAGCATCTCTCACTGAGAAACAGCATGTCCACATCCAGATTCTCAATGTCCTCGGTATCCTTGGACCTGTCCCTCAGCTCCTGCCAGCACAGCCTTAAGTGCCTGCATCCCCCAACAAACCTTGAAGAGACAGAGCTGCCAAGAGCTCTAGAACCAACTCAGACACAAACCTTCTTTTTTGTGAGTGTCAGGTGGTACCCATCTCCAAATGTTTCCTTGAGGTAGAAAGGTGAACCACAACATTTGAGCCCTCCATGCTCCAGGAAGGCGATTCGGTCGCTCAGAACTTCTGCTTCATCCAGGTGATGTGTTGAGAGAATGATGGTTCTGCCTGGAACACGTAAAGCTGATGTCAGCCACCACAGAATGAACACGTGGTTACCTGAGACAGGTGAAAGCCTTGCTGACTGAGGGGACACTGAGCATCAGGTGAAAATCAATGTTGGTAATTATTAGTGAAATTGGATGAGAGGCAACAGCAGAGAGAAGCTGGAAGTTACTGTATTGTAGACTGTGTGTTATGGTAAAGTTACCACATATAACTTCAGTATCGAATGACACTGAATTTACAGAAACCAACCAGGATGCACCCTCCAAACCTGCAAAATCCCGATCTCCCACTGTTCTTTCTCTGTGCCCTCCAAAACCCACAGTTCAAAGCTGATTATATCATATTTGCAAAAGTGACACGAAATCCCCCTCGCCACTGGGCAGCTTCTCATGTAATCCCAGTACCTTTTTTATTCTTGGAGATAATTTCCCAAATACTCCTCCTGGAGCATGGATCCACCCCTGTGGTTGGTTCATCAAGTATCACCACCCTTGATCCACCCAGGAGAGCAATGGCTATGGACAACTTCCTCTTCATCCCCCCGGACAGGGTGCCAGCCAGCTTGTGGCGGTGGCTGTACAGTCCAGTCTCCTTCAAAGTCCTTGAAAACAAAGGAAAATCAGTCCCCAAAGGTTGTCCTTCAGGCATCTTTTAAAAGCAGGGAATCTAAAATGCCTAAAAACTGCCATAACTGCAAATGAAAAACTGCTCAAGTATGGACTGCTCTGCTGAGTGGCCACAGTGCAGGGAGACGACTCACTCTGTAATTCAGTCACCAGGATTTTAATTTAAAACATTTTTTAGGATGTTTTCAAAGTTTCCATCTGACAAGTCAAGGTTAAAGGCTCAACCTCATCAACTAAGACATCAAGATCCAAACTCCCTGGGATGTTCTGGCTGCTTCACTTCTCTGCAGAACCAATAAAGCCAACATCATCTTTCTGACTGGTTGATATTAAATCTCTTTCCAGGGAAAACTATAAAGCAGCAAGGACTAGACCTTTAGGCCTATAAATTCATCTCCAAAGAATTGCCACACAAGCTTGTAAAGCCCCTGATGAAGAGACACTGTTTTCTTATAGCCATAGGTATCAATATATTCTTGTAGTCAATCCAAGACATCATGTGAACCCTAAGCAGGATCTGCAACTCTACTCAAATCCATCAATTTGAGCTTTGCAGTGGCACTGGCACCATCACACAATAATTTTGACAGCCCTCTCTCCAATTTTGACAGCTCTCTCTCCCTCCTCCAGCCCTGCTATTTTTAATACCTCTTCACTTCTTGGTAGAGCTCCTCTTTACTCCAGTGAGGGACTTTGATGTACCCATAGAGCAGCAGGTGTTCCTTTGTGGTGAGGTAGTTGAAGAGCACATTGTGCTGCATACACACCCCCATGTTCTTCCTGATAACCTCTTGGTCAGTCCTGATGTCTTTGCCATACACAAAGATTGTACCTGACGATGTAGGGAACAATCCAGTCAAAATAGATCTGGAGAAAAAACAAACAGAAAGGGAAGTTAGAAAAAAGAGAGAGCCATAGGTAATTTTTTTCACGTGGTCCTCCACCTGTCATCACTTCCAAGGTTTCCTTGTATCACCATCCCACTCCTTCCAGCCAGAGGCCACTGTGTCTCCTGCTGCCTGACCAATCTCTGGTCATTTTACACCCATGGACATCCTTGTATCCTTCTGTGGGGATGTGAGGGCAAGCACCAAGCTCACAGACTAAACCCTGGCTACTTCTGACACGTACTTTTATTTTCTTCAGCTTTCCTCTCCCTATATCAGACCAATGCATATCCCATACACCAAACTCACAAACGCCCTCGACTTCCACTTTAATTACTGCAAATTCATATAATGCAGTTACACTCCATTATTTGGGGTTTGTCTGCAGCACCCAGACAGCCTCATATTGTAACCACAGCTGAGACTGAAAACTGCCCCTTCATTTACTGACCACATCAGAGCATGGAAGCCTGATTTCACTGCCATGATTAACGAGAAACTTGGAGAGGACTTCCAGACAAGACAGCACTTTCATCCAATAATTACCCACTGAACAATGGCCAACAGACCCGAGTCAAACACCCTCTGCTCAGAATAACTACTTGCACGTTACAGCTCATTTTTGCAGGGACTAAAGGGACACGACACATCTCAGACTGCCCTTCACCTTCCCAGAGCTTCTCTTTCTCCTGGGATTTTTAACCATCATTAAAAAGCAGTAACTTGTGACCTTACTCAGGATTTGAAGCCTGCACTAAGTTTCAAGAAGGTTTTATACTTTTCTGCATATCACCTTTGCCTACACTTTGCAACAGAATATGAGATGAATTGATAATAACCTGAGATGAAGCACACATCTATCTTACTGGTTGTGGCTCTTCTGAGGCTTCTATTTATCAGCTTAATGTTGCTTTCAGAGATATGCACATATATATCAGTGGAGAAATCAAGTTCTACAGGTCTGTTTTAGTGCTGTTATCTAACAAGTCAAATAATAATTTATAAACAGCAAGGCTGAAAGGCCAATGCATTAATCCCCTGCCATTCCAGCCCAGCCAACTCACGAGTCTGTACAGCTGAAATGTATCTTTATTAAGTTTTCTCACTAATATCACTCCAGCTTTGGTGTGTGCACAAGCTACCCACAGCTTGCAGAACAACCTAACCCCAGGGACCAAAGTGCCATGGAACAAAACGCCTGAACAGTTGCTGTGCTGTGTGTTACGGGTATCTCACCAGATTAAAAAGCATGTTCCTAAGCAGAAAAGAACCTTTTAGAGCCTAAAGAATTCTAATAGATGAAGGAACTCCTGGGGTCATCCATAAGCAAGATAAAACTACGTGAGAGATCTGGCCTAATAAAGTAACTTTCTCAGTCTCCCACCACTGCACAGCTCCACTTGCTCTCCTGTTCACCTAATCGTGCCCCACAGAATTAAAAAAGCTGCTTTAAAGGGTACTCACATGGTTGTAGTTTTCCCAGCTCCATTGTGTCCCAGCAGGGAAGTGATATTCCCTTCATAGAAGTTGAGGCTGAGGTTGTCCACTGCAGCTTTGGATCCATAGACCTTTGTTATGCCATGCAGGGAGACTCCCAAGGGGAGATCAGTGGGCTCCGGCTCCAGGTGAGGGTGGGGGGCACCTTTGACACCGAAGAGAAGGGTCAGAGGACAGTTACTGCACTGCAGCAGCTGTTTGTGCTACTTTTCTCACCTCAGAGATAAGCAGGCATTTTAAAACCCAAGTACAGCCACGGCAGGTGCCTTTCCTCTAGGAAGACTGAGAACATGTCACTGGATCTGTATCATTTTGAGCTCTCTGGGATTTTTCCTTTTTACTTTTACAGCTTCTAATCACTCCTGACAATAGGCATTAATCACTTCTAAAAAGGTCTCATTTTTAGGTGTTTCAGAGCACCTAACTTAATTTATACTAAGCAGGCACAGAAAATTAGAGGACATACTGAGTTATTTTCAGTTAGGTACAACCAGCAAGCTTTTATGTGTGATGTCACAATATTTTACAGGCTAAACATTTAAAGGCATGAACAAAGAAGCACGTGTCCCCTTTGCAGTGGAAACGTGTATTTGCCTGCACAAACAAAAGTGTATTTCTACACAGAGCACTGTAGACAGAGATATTTATGGAAGGTTACTGCCCAACTACAACATACATGAATACACATGGGAAAACCAGTACTGGATCTCCTCACCAAATAGAAAGAACAAACATAATTTAAAAGCCAAATCTCCATTCATTTAAGTACTGGGTTCCAATTTCTCCCGTACTACAAAATAAGGATCTAAAGATAAATGTGTTTTCTGAGTATGGTGCTCCCTTACAAATTTGTCTTTTTTTACCTAAAATGTAAGTTACTATTGCTACCCCATGTAGTATCCACATACATATCTTATTGTTGAGGGTGACTTCTTTCCTTAACATCAGCTTGGAGAAGAGAAGACCTCTTTGTTTCTCATTCCAGAAGGGGAGGTAACTGTTGTATTCGATCCAGTAAGATGGAAGCAATGGGAAATACCAGGGAGCAGCCATGCCATATCTGCCTGCAGGAAGAGGAGTCTCATTCAGGTATCTGTTCCCTGGGAGGTGTCATTATTGGGGTGCACTCAAAATAGCCCAAGTGAACCCCCTCAGAGATCTCTCCTCTCTTGATGTGCTCAGGTACTACTGAAACTTGGTGAGAGTTTGCCTGATTGGCACAATAGGAAGCACTCACTAATTTGTTATTCCGAGTAACTCCATAGCTGGAGGGCAGGAGTACTTTACATTTTCCACTGGGTAGATTTCCCTATGCCAGTGGACTGCTTCATTAGGTGGGTAAGAAAAGCAGAAGACAAATGTACTGGCTCTTGCCCAAGGCAGGAATTACTTTTTGAAATCAAATGATGTAACACGACTCAGAATCACTCAGTTGACAAATGCAGGCCAACATGTTCTGTTCTCATTCTCACCCACCACACTCCAAACACATCCTCCCGTGTCCTTGGCTTCAGCTTCTTCAGGAGACCCATCTACTCATGTGTTACCTGAGGAACCCTAATTCTCCCTTGCTCTGCTCTGTCTCAGTGTCACTAATAGGCACAAAGTTGTGCTCCCCTTGATCTAGAACAGAGCTATCCCGTGTGTGTGCAGACTGTCTCACTGCCTGAACCACTGAATCAGCCAGTGTTGTCTTCATTGTTCTCCAAGAGATGGTACAGCACCACCCTCAATGCTTTGTGTCCTTACCTGGGAAAACATTCCTTATATACCACCCCAGGATGAAGTAAATGAAGGAGTCTATCAGAATGAGCCAGCACATCCAGCCGAAGGAAGTGTTGTCTCCAATCATCGGGGACTTATACATGTTGTCCCACTGCAGACCTGCAGAAAGGAATTGGGAAACAGAACCAGAATCCACGTTAGCCAGTGAAATGTCACCACCAGGGGAGCTCAAGGCCTGGTTTTGTCCACAATAAACATACCTATGCCCTGTGCCTCGTAGCGAGCAATGTATTGACTTGCATAACTGAACGCAGTTGGAGACAACAGGCTCTGGGGAATAAACAACATTGAAAACGAGGAACTTATGAATTAGTCTCAAAGAGAGGTCAAGTCAGTCAATCAATGAGGTCTCTCATTAGCCAGGAAAATAGTGGGTCTTTTCCAACAGTCACAAAGAGCACTGGACCAGGCTTATGATGGGCAGTGCTACTGGTGACAGGCTGTAATGTCTCCTTGCCCTCATTTTAAGCTTTATTTTAGGCTTTTGAAATACAGCAGTGCTGGAGAATGACTTCCTGGTGCCATGTGGTTAATTATTTTACTACCTGCATTAATAGATGTCTTTTCCTGAATTTGGTGACTCAGAGAAGGCAAGTCTGGCTTCTGAAACCTAATACCTACCTATACTGACCCTTAGTAAGAAACAAGGCTTTCCGCCTACTTTCATGTCTAGGAATTTGAGATACATGGAGCTAAAGGATGAGCAGAGCCAGCAACGAGCACTTAAACCCCTTGTTCTTCATGGTCTTTGAAAGAAGCCCATCTTGCTTTGCTATTCCAGAGAGCAAAGAATGTTGCACAAACGGCCACGATTCAGCTGCCAGGTGGGAACTCACTGAAATCCCACAAGTAGTGCTTTCAGTCACGGGACACAACCATGGCCAACTCCCCTGTTGTGCCTGTCAACACCCACTGACGGAATCCAGAAGGGCACCCAACTCACGCATATTTGGGACACAAGGTATTTTAAGAGCTGAAGTTTACTGAAGGTGAGTGTCTGCCTCCACACCGTGTCCCTGGAATGGAAAAGCAGAACTTACCAGGAGGCTTTTCACAGAGAAGCTCAAGTGATTCTCGATGACGAGCAGCACGATGAAGGGGAAGAAGGTGAGGATGTACACGAGACTGCCCACCAAGGCTGCTATGTTGGTGTTGTTGAAGAAAACACTGATGAAGTAGCTCATGGCTATGATGGACAGGCTGTAGTCCATTAGGTACAGGAACAGGAGGGCTGTATTTGTTTTGGGAAGGATGTCACCCACTTTTAGAACAATAATGAGGAAGGTGACAGTAATCAGAAGGAAGATGGCACACTCTATGAACCAGGCAATGAAATGGCTGCTGGCATTGACACCCATCATCTTCATGTACTACAGAGAGAAAGGTGGAAAAACAACCACAAATGAAGAGATTTTGGGAAATTTGGGAGAAATGAAGAGATCTTTCTCCTGATATTGAACGATTTCTCTTTTCACATCCTGAACAGGGCATGCAAACAGACCATGTTCTTTCCCACTGTTGCTATCCAGGGAGAAACCATGCACTCACATTTCTGGAACGCCTGAGGTTTGCAATCCAGTCTATTGTAAAAGAACAGCACAGACAGGATCTGCAAGTATCAAATGTCACAGCTCACAAGCTCCAAAGCAGATTCTGGCCTTAGATTTATAACTTTTCTCAAGCATTTTCATTATTTTTTTAAAATAATGCTAATCGGTCCAGTGGCTCCTGTGTAAAAGCTCTCACCAAACCATTTTTCATATAACCCCAAGTCAACAAATAATAGCTAAATTACCATGGTTACACGGAAGCAATACTAATTTATTAAATTAGCTGATGATCAAGTCCTCAAGACTTGCATAAAACTGCAAATTTGTATTGATGCATCCAAAAGAAACTAGAGGTGCTGGTGTCCTCTTGTAGGTTATTACACGGCTAAAAGATGACTGACACCCTGGGCCTTAGAGGCAGTGAAAATGGTTCCCTAAACTGGAGTAAGGGGCTGCCAGGGAGCCCCTGGGATTCGCTCATTTTCCATCCCATCACAGGTCACATTTCTTGGAGATGTTTTTGGTGAATCAATATTTGTTTCCATGGTGTCAGATAAAAACCAAATCTGCTCGAGCTTTTGTTGCTTGTTAAAGCTTGGTTTTACAAAAGTTCTCTGCTGCTCATCTCTGTTTTTAGTGAGTTAATTTAATAAATTCCCTATGTCTCAATGTCAATTCTTTTCCAATAGGCAACTTGAAGAACTTCATTTCAGAGGAGCTGATGTAATATGTAGCATCTCCTGAAATATTAAGTATAATAACTTCAAGGACAGGAAATAAGTCACTTTTCAAGTCTTTGTCCCCAGTAGGTATGACTCAAAGTCAATTTTTAGAGAGCTTTAAATCTTCAGAAAACTTGTAATTTTGTGAGGTGCCCATGTCTCCAGTGTTCAGAACTGCAAAGCAATATTCCCTGCACTTGAAGGGCAAGTGCCCCATGTTTCTGCAGCTTGGGTTACAATATCAGAATTCAAACACTGCAGGTCAAACAATAGGTATTTGGAATATTTTCCTCAGCGCTTGTTTTGCTCCATTTACTACTGAACATGAGACACAGTAGCCACTAATAAGGAAAATCTGTTTATAATTTTGCACGCCCCAGAAAGTTTCACTGTACCTCATAAAGCCTCAGATCCTTCTCTTGAACAAGTGTTTTAACAAAATCAGCTATAAACAGCACCCAGGCAGCCATCAGAGCAAATGGAAGAGAGTAGGTCACGCTGGTTAAGAACCTGTAAAAGGCAAATGCAGGCTTCAGCTGAATACCAAATGTTCCGGGGATTAAGGCTTTATACAGAATATATTTTTCAGAACAATACTTTGGCACAGGAAAAGACATGCTCAGATTTCAAAATGTGGAGTAAAATTAATAATTATGAAAAAAGACTCCTTTGCCATTGCACTGGATTTTCTATTCACAAAACTCTTGACTGTTTAAAATCTTTTTTCCTTTTTTAATTTTTCTTTAATTACAGAAGGATTTGCTGATGCATTCTGGAAGTTTTACTCAGCAGCACCACTGGCAGGAGCAGGAAACACCGTGGCCAGTGGCATCTCCCGGCTCTCTGATGGGCTGCATCCCATTTGGAAACATCACAGCAACCAGCCATAACTCCCAGTTCTGTTCATAGATAAAGTGGCCAAGTGTTGTCATCAGGCCGTATTTCCTGGTGTTGGACCCTAGGTATGGATTCTTCCCTGCCTGTTCCACTATACCAAACCTTCTTCCAGTGCCAAATGTGTGTAGAAGAAAGACAACAATAGTCAACAATAAATTTCTCCTTCTGTGATGGTAAACAAGTTTTTATAGCAGAAGACTCCTTTATTGCATCTGCAGGGCTTATGCCTTCCTCCTTAATTTCTAAACCTGGCTTAAAAAGCGTAATTAGTGTTATACCGGGAAAGAGTCGAATGCACAATAACAGTAGGAAATTATTATGATTATACCTGTTTTTAATTTTTTTTACCTGCAAAGCTGAAAATTTCCTATCAACCAGCACTTCCAGAAATTATTCCATGCAAATTAAGCCTTATTTTTAAAAAATCATGAAAAGGCATTTCAGTAGCTGCACTGGCCCTTTGTTGTTTGAGTTTCTTTTTTCGTTACCACCTTGCACACGATCTCTAGTTTATTAAAAATTCAGCATTTCCCAACACCTTCTGTGTACTGGTGCATATATATATCCCCTCCTTTTCCCCACAGGATGGTAACTATGCAATAACAATCAATAAGTAGGCATTTTATGATGACTTCTACTGGATGCAAATCCAAAGCCTTCAGGTATTTTAATAATTGAGCAAACCCATGTCCCTCTGAACCCGGGGTGGGGAGGGAAACCCAAAGGCGAGCGGTTTTCCCAGCAGTCCAAGAACAAGGAAAGGAGCAGACGGCGCTGTAGTAAGTGCTTCCAGCAGCCAGTTAATCACTGTACAAAACTCTCTCTCAGCAATAATCCAGCTATTTGCTGCAAAACTTGGTTTGGATGCTCCCTGCCTGCACTTGTGGGCACTTCACATGCTGCTACCCCAAGAAGAGGTTATGGGTCCCCATCTCTCCCAAGTGACAGCTGGGACAGGAGATGAATGGCCCTGCTATAGCTCCTAAATGACACCTTACAGCTCCCAAACAATCTCCAGTCCACATGGAGGCTTTTCAGTACAAAGAGCTCCTAGGTCCAGTCTGTCCTTTTGGTCCAAGGGCACAGCGACCACCCGACCTTCCAATAAACTCACTGAACATCCTTCAGTGCTCCCTGATGGACACTGAAATCCCTTCCCTGTGTGTTTTCTGCCCAGTTTGGCCACCAGCTGTGGTCAGGGTAATAACTCTGAGGAAGTGCCATGTTGCCAGCTTTCCCACACAGACCAAAACTGCCTTGCCAGAGGGGCAGGTCCTCAGCTGAGAGAGATTTGCTCCCCTCTGCTTCACTTGGCAGAGATGCACTTCACCCTGGCTGCAGATCTGGCTCAAGTGGAGGGAAAAGGAAGATGATCCAAAACTTTTTGATCTGCTTCATCATCCAGAAGTTACTCTGGTCCCCACACTGCTCTGTTAACAGGCTGTTAACCCTGGCAACTCTGTGCATCAAAGCCTGTCTCTCCTCCCTCATCACTGCAGAGATGAATGGTAAAATCTCATCTTCCCTCTTATCCTTCTTAAAGGATCTGAGGGGCACCTGATTGAGAATTACTCACTATACACTGAACATTACCTAGAGTCACTGGAATGAATAACAAATACCACAGCTGGACAGCAATCTCTAGGAACAAAGATCATAAACTTAGGGACACTTTTTTCCCCAATAAATCAATTTTCTAAGTTTTTCTGCATTGTCTGCACGCAAACACCTGCAGAACAAGCCAACACACATTTAACCCAAGTCTTGCCAACTCTCAGTTCCACCATGTGTAGTAAAACAGGGACAGGGGATTTTACCTGCTGTAAAACCTATAGTTACCATGACAATCCAGGTACATAGAGAACACTGGAAACAAAAGATTAGGCAAACCAATCGTAGACCATTTATACTAGAGACCAAAATCCCCTCTTTTGTTCAAACCTCTGTGGGGAAAAAAAACCCCCACCAACCAAAAAACAAACCCCAAAATTATTTTTATGAGTCAGACAAGATGAGGTTACACGAAGCATGAAGACAAAAGCCACCCAAACTTACATATCCTTGTTGTAGCAGGGGTAAGGCATGGCCTGGACTTGAACAGCTATTTCCTCTGGTTTCTTGCCAGTCTGTAACTCTATAATGGCCCTTTCAATGCTGTCCTGGATGTAAATAAAGGCGCGGCTGTAGATCTGGCTCTGGGAGGTGGAATTGTGTGGCCCCACGGTCCAGATGCGCTCCCTTATTCTGTTGGTGGTCTGTGTGATCCTGCTGCTCATTCGGATGGTGTAGTTGAGCACAGGAGGGAGGCCCAAGGCCCCAGAAACTGAGGAACCAGGGCTGCTACGGCTTGAAGGCAGCTTGAAAATGATACCTTGGAAAAGAGAGGGAAATGGTTTTCCTTTGGAGTCAATAGAGTGGGAGTAGTACACAGAGATATGTAGGAACTCCTCATTTTTATAAGCCTTTGCTACACTGGAGCCCATTTAATTTCTTTGCTGCAAAAATGTCTGTTTGAGTAGAGGCAACACCACAGAAGTTTTTGTCTCCAGAATACCTCTCCTGATTATTCCATATGTAAAACATATGATGGAATGGAGGACAAACAGAGAAGAAAAATGCTTTTATGGGAACAGGCAAATATTATCAGGGTTTGAAGTTCCAAGAAAAGCAAAATCTATCTACTCCTCAGTTATGAAGTATAAAACCAAACAGGTCACAGGACCTCCAGGTAAATGCTAACTGAGGATATTTTGGCCATTCTTTAAAAATTAAGATACATTTGTATCATTTATATTAATGTAAATTCCTATTCCCTGCTCCCTCCACCCCTCTCAGCAGTCTGATCCAAAGCTGCAATCCAGTCCCATGAAGGTTAAAAGTGTGACTGAGAGGACCCAATATAACATTATGGTGCTTGGCTGGAATATCACAGGCGCTTTATGACATCCTAATAAATTGAACTGTCTCATATTTGGACTTGATGATCTTACAGGTCTTTTCCAACCTCAGTGATTCTATGATATCTTTCTCGATTAAAGCCTCTTTTCCCATGGAAGCCTGAAATAAAGTAGCTGCATGAAGATCTCCTTAGGGCAGTGGAATTTTGTTCAAACGGAGAATTAACCAAGAGAAGTCACCAGCTGACCAAACAGAGGTGTAAGGGAAGAGGAGGTATGAAAATAGGAGGGTGAAACACTCTGTAAGGAGGTCTCAGGGCACAGGTCCCATACACACATTGGCTCAAAATTGACTGTTTCGTGGTGGGAGCTGTGACCACAACATTTGGTGGTGAAAAGCCAAGTTTCTTATGCTGCATTTCCACCCTCTATCAGGCTAAATTTAATTTACAGGGGTATTTGAGACTGTCACATACTTGCAAATAGCTCATTCTTCAGAAAGAGCTCCTTAGCCACCATTTCCATTTCCTCCAAGTCCTTGACTGCCTGAACACGATTAAAGGAGACGCAGGAAGACACATTTACAGCAAGGGTAGCAAGAATGTTCAGCTGATCAACAATGTCAGAGTTGTTCTGTAATTCCAGCCGAATATCATCTGGAAAAAAAACCCCACAGACAAAACCACCAGCATCACTACAATAGCACAAAATCCAGCACATCACTCCACTCTTTACACTAATGGTGACACCAGAAAGGAATAAAAAACACCTCGTCATACTAAACATTAAGTGTAAAATACATTTCTTCACTCAGCAGTGCAATGAAGGCACGTTGTTGACCCAGTTTTTATGTTAATCATTTGTAATATGCTCGTGAGTTTGCCTTTGGGAGGATGCCAGCACTGGGATGTGACAGCCATCCCGAATCAGAAGTCCCTCCTAACCTGCTGGGGTTTTAGACTCGCACAGGATGCTCACCATTCCTTCCACACCTTATGGTTTTGGATGCAATCAACTCTCCTGTTGTGCTGCTGTGTCTCAGGGGAACACGTGCTTTATTCAAGCACATCAAGGCAAAGCTGTGTGTGCTGTGCTGATGTGTGAACTAAACCCGATCCTGCAGTTAATAAAGATGCTGCCGTTTGCTGGCAAGTTTCAAAGGTGACTGCATGATGCAGGTAACTAATTGGGAACAGCTGCTGCAGGCTCTGTGGCTTTATGGGGAGTTAAGACAGGAGCTGTTACTCATGGCATAACACAGGGGTCATCACGATCAGGATGTAAATACCCTTCTGGCTGCAACAGACCAGAACCACTCTTGGCTGCTGGTGGGTTTTGCTGGCATAGCCCAGATTTATGTTGACATGTATGGCCACTCATGGAAAGAGCAGGAAGGGACAATAAGACCAGGGAGGAAGGGACTGTGATCCCCCTGCTGTGCACTCATGGGGGATGATACATCCACCACCACTGTGAGCTGGTGGGTCTCAGTGCACATCAGCACCTTGAAGGACCATGCAAGCCACCCGAGAACAGCAAACTCGGGCAGAGCACCTCCCATAAGGATGCCTCTGGCTCCATCAGCCCAGGGACCTTTATCTGATCCCTTGCTTTTCTGTTCTGGAGAACTTTAACATGAACTTTGCTGCGATGCAAGTGAGTTCTCCACATTTTCCAGCAGAGTCCCACGTAGCTCATTTGAAGTCCTAATTACGGCTAAACAGTGTCCTCCAGTGGCCACACACAGCGGCAGAGACTCCCATCCCACCGTCCCTTCAACACCCAGGAGAAACATCTGCACACAAGCCCTGTGCTTTCTAAGAGTCTCTTCCCGCAGACTACAAGATTTCTGGATCACAGCTGAGATTGCCTTGCACAGGCCAGAGAAGAGCAGTCATGTGGGATGGCTGCAGTGTGGTGCCCCTGGAGCTCCCACACCTGAAGTAAGGGAAGAGGGGCAGCACGTATGGACACACCTACCCAGTTCGTTTATTTGACTCAGCAGTTCAGCTGCATCCAAGTCCACCATCAGCTTGATAAAAACCTGCACAAAGGGATTCTGCAGGGTGTTCTAGCAACAACAACAAAAAAAAAGGATCAGTTTGACCAGAAGCCTCCTGAGCTTACTCAGGGTATTTCTAAACACAACAGAGCTGCCACCTCCACTGAGAATTTGTACAACCCCCTCCTACTCCTTTCCTGATCTTCCATATTGCACTCAGGAAATATCAGGATCAGGACAGGGAAATGGCAGCAATTAAAATGTCACACAGAGCTCTCCGAGTCCATGTTAGTGCTTGGAATTAAGAGAGGACACCTACTGAGTCTCCACCAGAGCCACATGAAAAAATCATGGATAATCTCAGTTACTCTGGAAGTGCAGTAAACTTCCCTTGTGTCTGTTTTAAGTCCTGTGAACACAGACAGAGCACAATGGGGAGGCAACCAAAACTTAACTTGGAGATCAGCACAGATTTTTGTTTATTCCACCAATTCCGTTATTCCACCAGTGAGTGCAATCAGCAGAGAATATTTAATGTCACTTTGGCATATTCCACTCTGGATTTTATCTTGGTGCCATGGAAATTAGAATGAACTCCAGCTCCTGAAATTAACTTCTAATGCTTTAGGTTCCCAGAGTCTCATTTTCTTAGTTTTGTAAGAAAAGAAGACAATTTTTGCTAGAGAATGGGAAACAAGTTTGCGTAACATTACAGTCTACTGCTTTCTGTACCCAAGCAAGGCTAGGCTCCTTAGGAGGGGAAAAAGAAATTTTATTTACATTCACTGAGGTACAAAACATCTTCTAGCTCTTATGTGTGTACCAAGAGCTACATGCTTATTATAGACACTGTTTCATTTTCTGAAAAAGTCATTTCTTGCCTGGTCTTGGCTGGCTGGATCACTCCATCAAGCAGAAAGTTAATTTACAAACTGAAGTGTTCCCTGCTCATCTTAGCCCTCCAGCAGGCCCCAGCATGGCCAGTGTCAGGGAGCATATTACAAACAGATGATTTGAGAAAGGGGATGTGCATGGAAAGGTGAGTGGGGAGTATTTTTGTGAAGGGAACAGGCAGGCACAGGAACTGTGAAGTCCAGGACAAAAGCAGGAGAAGGGCCTTCCCACAGGACCTGTGAAACCTCAGTCTATTTCAATGAATAAATGCACCCTCCCAATTCCCCCCTGACAAGAGAGATAGGGGAGGTAGGATCTCATACCTTGATCATCGGAACTGTCTGGTTTAACTTGGCCAGTGAATTCATGATGACGGGAGACTTGTCCAGCCACTCCTGGGACTTCAGGGCTAGATCAGCCATCTGCTCCAGGGTTGCATTAGACTACAAGGGAAGTCCACACATAAAGGATTAATTTACTGGTAATCTTATGGATTTTAACCAATAAATATATCGATAAAATGGCTGATACCAAATCAGGGTTCCTTAGGATTTTTTGTAGCATCCTATCACTGTTTGGCAAAATGCCCCTGAACACACTGAATGTGATGCAAGTACTCAAAAATATGGCCATTTAAAGCAAACACAGCTTGGATATCAGCTTTCCTTCTATCACTGGTCTGCTTGTGAACAAGCACTGGTTAAAGCATTTGTCCTGCAAGACATATCTCTCTTACTGGCTGAAAATATGAGGGTGAAACTTCTTAAACTGAAGGCCTTATAAAAATCTTACTATAAATATTAGACCAACAGCAATTCTGTGGAGGTAAGATTCATTCAAAGATAAAGGATGACTCATATGATGAGCAAGGAAACTAGGAAAAGATAATTTGATTAATACTGCAAACAGTGAGAAAGCAGACCTGTGCTTCTCAGAGAAACAAGCCCATGCTGGGTAACTACAACCCTTTGGAGTGGGTGCACCATGATGTCCTTGGAACAGAGCCATACCTTTCCCATGATGGCTCGAGTTTCTGGGGTATCTGGTGTATAAAGGATCTTCCCAAGCACCATTGGTTTTAAAAAAGACCAAATTAAAGCTCCAGTCGGGGTCTTGACCAGGTCCAGGTAAAAGGATAAGCAAAATGGTGCTGCAAGGGGAGAAAAGCAAACAGATTGCACAGAGAACAAATAGACCAGACACAAGAAAGCTACCAGTGTATCTTTTCCCTCATCTGCCCAGTTTGTTGCTGTGTCCAGTGAATGACTTCAGGGCCCTCTTCACTGACTGATCTAATGCATCTTGACAAAAGCAATCCACCCTCAAGATCTCCTGTTGCTGAACTCAAGACAACAAGAGTCTCACTGTTTGAGCCGAGAATTATCTGCTCAAAGGTTAAATGGAGTTTTGTGAACTCAGAGGAGCTAGTAATGTCAGTACAGTCAGAAAAACTACACATCAAGAAAAACCAGTGACCTGTCGAGCCCTAAGACCAGATCATCAACAAATGGGAGACAGTGCAGTGTCAAGCACTGCTCCACTGCACAGGCACTTTTCCTTTGAACAGTTATGGAAATAAAGCACCAATAATTAGGGCAGTGCAGATCTTCATCCAGCATGAATAATGAGCCCTCAGAGACATACAGGGGAACAGCTCAGCACTACATCTCTCTGGAAAGAGCACAGTTGGACTCTGAAATGTTTTTGCCCTAAGGAAAAGCTAGACTTACTGGAGTCTTGAGGAATCCCATATTTCCTCATCAGCTTTTGGACATAGACATCCTCTGCATAAGAACTGTTGTTTTCGGGATCTCCAAAATCTGGAAGCAAGGACTCGAAAAACAAGGGTGTGATCTCCTGGTTGCAGAGAACTTTTGACATGGATTTAAATGTGCCATGTGTTATCCTGAAGTTGTTTGGTTTAAATAATGCCTGCAGAAAAGACAAAACGCAAATAAATCCTGCATGCTGGAGGGATCCCACTCTGAGAGAAAAGAGAAATATCAGAATGAGAAGGCAAGGATTGAACAGTTTTACACTGCCTTCTTATGAGAAATCTGTCTCTACAAAAAAAAAAAAAAGGAAATTTCCACAGAGATCATGCATTTTTTGGCTATGACAGAGGTGGCAAATTAATTTCCAGGTGTGACAGCTAATTGTGGGAAGTGCCTATGATGTGTGCAGAGAAATTCCCTATAATTGACACAGATACACCCTGGGTTACAACACAGAATTTGTCACATGGATGTGCACATTCCCTATCCCTACCTAGGCCATGACTGCATGTGGCTCTGCAATGTGCAGGCAAAGTGATGACCAGGAACGGTTCCTGTGGTCTGTGTTCTCATGGACTATGGATCACAGAGGGATTGGACACAGTGCTGGATGAAGGCAGTGCACCCCAAAGGTACTGCAGCTGTCAGAGCAGTAATGGGTTTGTACTGAATGTTTTGGGCAGTCTTGAAGCTTTGGGTGTGATCTAATGTACACTAAAGCCAGAGCAACTTTTTGCTGTTGACTTACTGGTTTTGCCTTTACTGGGCAGTTCTCCAGCTGCTTTCACCAGCTGACCTTTCCAGTATTTTGTTGGAGATCTACCCTCCTTCAAGACAGTCGTTCATCCCCCGTGTTTTTGCTCCAAGTGTCCCTCCCACAGCACATGTTCCTTGTGTTGCCCTCGTCATGAGCACATGGTGGTCCCACCGCTCCAAGTCAAAGCTCTCCCAGGAAGGCAACACATCATCATAGAATGGATTGGGGTGGAAGGGACCTCAAAGACCATCTTGTTCCACCTGCCACCTTCCACTAGACCAGGCTGTTCAATACCCCATCCAACCTGGCCTTGAACACTGCCAGGGATAAATCTCATAGAGATTCTTCTTAGAACACCGTTGCTTCAAAAGAGAATCTATGATTTAATGCACCTGTAGTTTCCAGGGCAAGAAATTACAGTGGAAACTGTTCCCAGTGGGTTTTGCCTCCAAAGCACATGCAGATGACACATACCTTAGTCAGTGGCATTTTCCTGGACTGCCGGAGCTTTTTCAGGGAATGAATAGCTTGTAGCAAGGGATCAACACCAGATTCAACCTGGTGTCTGAAATATTTCATTTTTGTCAGAAGGCCTAATATCTTGTCCATGGGTTTCTGAAGTTCCTTAGGGAAAAACATCTGCAAGAGGCAGGAAGGAAGTCAATTATGATCAGCAGGAATCTGTGTGCACATGCATGTATACACCCATACTGTGTTAATTCAAAGATTAGCACCGTGGGATTTTCAAAACTGTTAGGAGGCTTACAGGGTGGATGTCCCATGGGAAATGAATGGGATTTGTATTCCTAAATCCCTGAGTGCTTTTGCAAACCACTCCCCTGGATATTACATAATGTGAACAGTGCACATTTCCAAATACCTACAGTTGGGAAATGTGTGTCAGGGATATAATCAGGTCTCTAAGTGGTAGCATTTCACACAGCATAGGTGTCAAACACCTCAACTAACTTTAGACCTGAGCCCAAATTCATTGGAATTCTCATTTAATAAGTATTTTTAAATATGTACTCAATATGCATTTCTCCATCAATCTTCTCTTCCATGGTGTTTCTATAGTTGTGTCTGTGGGATATTTGAATCATTTAATAACTTCGTCGTTCCAAATGGATAAGAAAAAGATATTTTACAGGGATTTTACCAGGGTTTCCCTTTTCAAGGAATAAAAATATTGAGCCCAGTGCCTTATTTTTGGGTCAGCTGGGAATGTTCAAGAGGTTGTGACAGCCCATAAACAATACTAGTGGATAGGGAGGCATATACAGGTCCAGTGCCTTTAAATGAGGTTTGCTGGTTTACGCCAGCTGGGATTCTCATTTATATCCACACTGTCACAGCATGGATATGCAATAAAAATTACTGCATGAGCAAAGCCTGATCTTTGGCTTGTGTAAATCCGCACAGCTTCTGGCCACTGCAATGATATTTTATGATCTTTCAGCCACTGCATGCAGCAGAGACTACAGAAATCACTCTATGAATCCAGCACTAACCTTGTATAAGAAATTGTAAACGTCCAAGTGTCGCAGCAGAGTGACCCCCAGGACGTAGGTCTGGCGAGTCCTCTCTGGGAGGGAGAGTTTGCAGAACTCCTCTGCGACTGATCGCAGCTGTGGGTCAGGGGGATGGACAGCACAGGACTTCAGCTGCAGGATCTGAGAAACGAGCTGTATTTGCACAAAGGGGAAATAGATTTGTTAGGGGTGGACTGCACGCGCTACTATGCATGGATTAATCTTGCCATGCTGTTGCTCTTTACACAGTGTCATATTTCAACCCCGAGAACCAGAAAACGTCTACCCATTACTCCTTCTCCCAGGGACAAATCCTAAGGACTGTGTTTTACTACCCAGCTTGCACAGCAGTAAAAGCTTTTGCGGCTTCCATCTCTCAATGCATTTGTGCATTGACTGATGCACGTGAAGTCTGGAAAAGAGCACACTCCTTGGGGCTCTTGTCCAGACAAGAAGGCTGGGAAGGGGAAAAGCATCTAGAGCTCTGCTTGTGCAGGAGGCTGAGGAAGGCAAGCTCCTCTCTCATTCTGGGAGGCAATTTTTGAAGTCTGAGCACTCTCACGAGTTGTGGTTACAAGTGTATTTTCCATCTCGGGTGCGCGATTTCTCAGTGCCAAGGATCCCACTGCAGGCCCAGCCCAGCCCTCTTAGTCTGTCCCAGTGAACTGTGTCCTGAATGGATCAGAGCCACCCCTCCCCAGGCAGTGCCTGGCCGTGCACCAGCCATGNTGCCAAGGATCCCACTGCAGGCCCCGCCCAGCCCTCTGAGTCTGTCCCAATGGCAGGCAGTGCCTGGCTGTGCACCAGCCACAGGTGACAGCCAAAGGACCATATGGCTCCCGGCCTGCAGTGGATGGGCTGACATCAGTGACTGCTCTGACTGCATTCCTGGTGGTGATTCCGATCCGTAACGTGCTCTGCTGTCTGTCCCGGTGGGATCATCTACCCCACTCTGTGCTGTCACACATGCAGTGATCTGCTTAGCTGCATTCACTAACTCATTCCGGGTTTAATGGTCTGAGAACCAGAAAGCAACAGGATCTCTCAACAGGATGACAGCAAACCTACCTGACTGCCATTTTCCGGGAGAGATGCTTCCAGAAGAGCATCAATACTGGCTGCAGACATTCCTGTTGTGTTTTTGAGATCCTCTTTGAGCTGGTCCACATTTTTAAATACATCTCTTAACTTTGCTGTAAAGAACAATCAAAGAACAGTTGATGTAACAGCTTTCTCCAGACACACAGCAATCTCAAGGGCACAGGGTGAAGTATGGAACTGTGGTACATCACTAGTGATAAAAAAAAAAAATCCAACAAAACCTTGCAAAATACAGCCATTATTTCCTAGTTTTACAGTTGGATTTGTGGGCTGAAGTTATCACATCTCAAGATAGTAACATTTTGCTCAAATACAAAGACTTGGTATTTTTCTTGTACAGAAAATGAAGGGTTGTCTAGAACAGGCTCTGTGAGGATCCCAAGGACATAGGACATGCTGTATGGTTATTTCATTAATATCACTTCTTCCTGGCAGCTAGGCAATTCTTGGGACTTCCAGCAGGAATTGTGGTACCACTGATGATGTTACCAAAATTGTAAAGTAAACACAGTACCTTGCTTGCTAGAGTTTGTTAAACTCTCAGTGATGTTCAGCATGGAATTCAAAGTAGTCATATACTGAGGAATTTCTTGAAAGAAAGCAATTTCTGGTAAATTTTCTTGAAGCCTACATTGGAAAAACAAAACAACAAACAACACAAACAAAACTGAGGATGTGAAAAGAAGGCAAGAAGTCATTTCCTAACTAGAACACTAAAGCAGTCTAACTCAGAGGGAGAACCTCACCACTTCAGTTGTGTTTGGATGTTTGTGGCATCCCCAATGAGCACATCCTGAAGCTCTTGGGAGAGTCTCCTGTGATTCAGCACATTGGTCACAACTTGACTGCTCAGCTCAAGGGTGCGGAGGAGCTGCTCGTGAGATTGCCCTTGTTCACACAGCTCCCCAAAGCTGACCTCGGGGAGATGGCAGAGCTGCTGTATGGACTTGAAGCTCTCATAGTCACACAGAAGTGCTGTCAGATCCCGGAGGCGAGAGATCTTTGCAGGAGGTTTTGAAAAAAGAAGACAAATGCACAAACATCAGTTAGATGACAGAATTATAAAAGGCAAGTTTTAAAGAGTCTAGCTGTCCCTTTCAGTTTCTTCTTAGGATTAAGGTTTTAATATATTTTTTTTTTTCAGTTCATTCAAAAGGTCTCCAGTAGAACAGTTCATAACAATCATTCCTGTGTGAGTCTGTAGCAGAGCTGGCTGGATCTAACAAACCTTGCAAGCCTTAATGTATCATTTTCGCTGCCCAACACACATACACAGCAATATTCCATTTGGACTTACCTGTTTATCAATTAATCTTCCCAGAGACCAAATAAATCCACCTTGCCCAACAGGTCTAGTCCTTCAGAAACCACCAGGTCATCTGCTACAGCACAGCAAAGAGAGCTGGCTGGAAGTCAGGACTTCCACATTTGCCAACCCGTGTAAAATTATAGTCCTTTGCCTACTCTGCTATTATGGGCTTCCCTCTTGTTTGACATCATTATTTACATTATCAGGCTCTTATGGGAAGAATTATTTTCAGGTTTATGCCTCTAACTACCTGTCACACTGAGGCTCATCATATCATTATTACAGATATATTGTGCAGCAACAGCATTGTATCCTGTTATATTTTTTTAAAGGACTCTTTAACAGTATTTCTCATATGGAGCAATAGACTGAAGTGCCTGAATGCTATTAGTGCAGTCATGTAAGCATGGGGTAAGAAGCATTTTATTCAAATGAGGCAATGCCAAACCCAAAGCTGCTGAGGGAACTCCATCAATAAATAGTGGTGCTTAATCTCAGAAGCCATTCTGGTGTTGCCAGACATGTAGAGCTAAGGGAGCATGTGGGGACTTGACTCCAGCCACCCTGGTGCTGGTACAGCTCCTTAGGCACAGTGGTAGCCAAGATAGTCATGCTTCTAACTGCCAATTAGGGATGTACAATTCCCTGATCTTCCCTCTTTGTGCCTTCGAGGACTCCTCCCTCCCTACTTCTCAAATGAAGCCGAGGCATCCCAGAATGATCTCAGCTCTGCAAGGTGCTTCACTAGGTTTCAGTGTACTCATCTTTAAAACTAGTGGTGCACTGAGGAACACGCTGCCACTGGCAGTCTGTGCAGTGCTCATGCTTTTGGGATGGCTGGTGGAGAACAGAGACATCCTATCCAACAGACTAGGACACAGGAACACCTCTACCTTCTCCAAAAGGGGCACACACTCAGTAGTGACTGATACAAGAACAAGTTCCTCAACCCAGTTTACTGGTGACCTTCAAATATAGGCAGCAGGCAGAACACAGAGTTTCAGTCCTAGTTTTTATCAGCTGTTCTTTTCAGAAACTTTTTTCCATACGCTTTTTTTCTAAACCACCATTGCACATTCATGCATCACTGCAGGATGTCCTTCAAGTCAGCATTTTAAGCAGACTCACTTTTAGCTTCAGGAGCTCTGGTATGGATGAATGTTTCTCAGAGGTATTATTTTGCATAAAAGAGTTCTTTTTCAGATGAGTTTGCTTCAAAAGCAGTGTGATGTTTTCTGTGCAGGGAAGAAAACAATAGTTACTCCAGACAAAAATGCCAGACTTGCAGAAACTTCACAGGTGGGAATATCAGCACTTTTATTCTGAGGCCTACTGAGCATTGCTATTTTCCACCAAATTCACATGGCCAAGGACCTCTGAAACCACAGAGCAAGGCCTAAATGGTAGTCTGGATTCTAATGAATCCAGTCCCAGTAGGTGCTCTGTTCCTAGAGAAATCCAGCCCCCACCTTGGTAGCAAGGCCTTCAGAGCACACGTGGTGTCCCTACTCTGTGAGCAGATAAACCCCTCAGGTGTAACAATCGCCTCATCCAACCAATATCTATGTGAAATACCATCTTAACTCTCCAAAATAACTGCTGCCATCTTCCAGGTACATAAAGCTGTGAAGGCAAATGGGTTTCTATTTGGAAGATTTCTTTATCTGAGTGTCATCAACCTGTCATCACATAGTGAAGAGTAGACGTGCCTTCTGGATAGAGTGGGATAGAAACTTATAATGGCAATGTGACATAACTCAAACAAAAAAGAAGTCTGGCTTCCCAAGGTCTCTCAGCTCCAGTTAATTGCTAGCAGATAAAACATGTAGCACCATTCCTTCCCACCACTAGACAAAACACTTTGAAAAGACAGGCAGGACATATTCCAGCTGAGGTCCCACAGCATTAATGAAATCATGATCACCTGTCAATTCACTGTCTTCAGCTTCAGTGGCGTTTATTAAACACATCAGGTAAGGGTTACAGCTGTTATTCACTGTCACCTGCAAGATGGTGTTTTCAAATTCTAAAAACAGAAATCTGAAAAAAAAAGATAGGAATTTAAATCAGCTTCTCTCGGAAACAAGGTACATCAGTGAGCAGCCTGTCAGCTGTGTAGATGCTGTTCCTTGGCAGTGTAAATAAGAATTCCAGATAAAAGCAATCTTTCTTAAGTGGGTACCCTCCCAGTTTTATTTCATCAGTTCTTTTTGCTGTTATCTCTCAAAGCTGTCATTAACTCTCAAACCATATGTATAAGAAAACACACTTGACAGGTTCACTGTGGATACACAATACAGATGGAAAGGCACATCTAGGGGAGACTGAGGATCAAAAATGAAGGAATCATACAACAAAGAAGGGGTTTCCAAAGAGCCTGCCACTGGTGGCAAGACTCCTTCAGGACTCTGCTTCCACTGTGAACTCATATGTGATTTTTCTAAGTCTGACTTTTAGCTGTACATTCAGCTCAAGGAGAAGCTTCCTCTTCCTCAATTTTACATTACACCTGGTGTCCTAAATTATGGTGATTGCAGGCCTTGGTTGCTCCACTGGAAGAAAATTACATACTTCTGATGCCAGAATGAGAATGGTGGTCACTACCCATAAATGCAATTGCAATGCCTGAAAACCAAACTCACCGTGTGATCAAACGGGCTGGGGACAGAGTTTGGTCACTCTGAGTCCAAGGCAGGGTCTTGTTGTAGAGGGTTTCTGCCATGACAATGAAGTGATGAGAGATGATATCAATCACACTGTCAAAACTAGTTTTGTTGGAGAGAAAAGCTGAACTGGAATTTATACTGAATTCATTTAGCAGAGCAGAGAAGTTCAGCCCCTTGAGAATGTAGAGGCTGCCTTCCGTGATTTCCACAGCTGACACATCCTTGGCAGAGTTGTTTGCCACCGCACTCAACAACTTTGCAAAGGCAGCTGCCTCGGTGAGATTCCTTCTGGTGTTGAAGAAACTGTCAACCACAGCCCAGACACTTGTGTAATAACTCCATTTGGTGAGGTGGAAGGTGCTGTGCAGCCTCTGCAGCAGACTGTTCATGTGGAGCTCATCCTGTACCACACTGAAGAGCATGGACAGGTTATTCCAGCCTGCCACAGTGTCAGAGAAATTCAGGGAGCCCAGCACTGTTTCATTCAACATGACAGGAATCAGCATGTTCAGAAGCTGAGATGGGAGCACTTCTTGGACTGGGACAGGGCAGGAGGCATTACTCTGCAGCAGCCCCTCCACGACAGCAGTCAGATCTCTCACCTTCTCCTCTACCCAAGAGTTTTCCAGCTTGGACATGCGGTTTAATTTGGAAAGGAAACTCAGAGAAAAATGCAGAGATTGGGTGATGCACAACAGCTCCCCGGAAAAGCGTTCACGGCTGTTCTTGTAGAGAGCAGCAAACTCTGGAGACACTTTCAGCTTTGTTAGGGCAAGCTGGAACACTTTGGTAAAGGTCTCGTTGTGCACTGTTCCACCCTCCACGCCCATGGAATCCAAGAGGGGCTTGCAGGGGCTCCTGGCTAAGGACTCCTTTAGAGTGGCATTTTCAAACAGCATCTCAAGAGCCATGTGGAGCAGGTCTTCAAAAGAGCAGTTCTGGAGGGTCCCATCACCTCTGTTGCTGTTCTTGAGGAAAGGTCTCATGGCTAAATGCAAGAACTCCCAAACTTTTGCCTCTAGAGAAGTGTGGGGCTGTAGGGAAGACTGGTTGAACTCCTGCAGCAGCAAATGTGAAAAATCATAGACAAGGTCCATTTTTTCCTTAAAAGTTTTGTTTGAGTTGGTGTCCTGAAGAACTTCCATTCCTGCTCTCCCTATTTCAATCAGTCTCTGGGTATAGTTACTGTAAGTATCAAATAACAGGTTGATAGTTTCAAGCTCAGTGATATTATACCTTTTCTGCAAACCTTTTAATATTAAGATACCCCTTTGTATGGCCTGCAAGTGTATGGAGATGTTGGTTCTTCTGGAGTCCTCTTCCCCATACAGCTCAAACACGGAGGATGCAAAGTTTCGCAGCTGCTTCAATTCCTCACCAAAGGGAAGACTGAATTCCTTTTCCATGGTATTGAACTGGTTCTGCATTATGTCTAGAAGAGACTGGGAAGTGAGACTGTCTGTACTGTTCCACTTCATGGACTGGAGACCTTCAGCGATATGCCAGAAAGGACGAAGGTCATTTCCCTGCCTTCCATGAGGGAAACTCAGGAGTTTCTGCATTAGCTTAGACAAAGAAGACATCAGCAGATAATGATCCCTGGTGTTCAGCTTTGCCATGGCATCAAGAAGCTGCTCAAGGGACAAGAGGTGTTCTGCAAAATTTTCAGAAGTTCCAGGAGTCAATAAGAAGTCAGAAAATAATGATGACACTTTTTCATTTATGCTGAGATAATTTTCGATGTCTTCAAGTGAGATTGCATCGAGTGCAATCATTTTGATAATCTCCCATGCATTCTCTGTATTAAAATGAGTCTTATTTAAAATTATCTCATTCCAAATCACTGCAGCCATAGTCAGAACATCTTGATTTTCTTTTCCATAGGGATTAGAGAAGAACAATTCTCCACCACCACCTTCATATAGAGGAGGTATTTCTTGAAATATTCTTTCTAAGTCCAGCGTGCTGTTGGGGGAAGAAGTGGAATTGAAAAAGAGTTTTGATGAACCATACAAATCATTCAGATCTGAGGACTTAATTCCTTCACTGGAATTATGAAAGATCTGACGTACTAACATCTTTCCAGGAGCCACCCCAAAGTCCACAAGGATTAGAGCCTTTTTCATAATTTCCAGGAGTTTCACATATTCACCCACTTCTGTTAGGTTCCATTTGGAGGTCAGCACATTGCCAGTGGCCTGCCACAGCCGTGAGAAGTGTCCCAGCTCAGACTGCATGGAGGCATCTCTGCCCTCCTGCAGCAGTTCATAAAGGCTGCTGTTCCTCATGGAAGCAGGCAGGAACAGATGGGAGAACACAGGCAGCCTGTGCCAGTCTGCTGAGCTGCCAGAGAAATTCAGGGAGTCCAGCACTGTTTCATTCAACATGACAGGAATCAACATGTTCAGAAGCTGAGATGGGAGCACTTCTTGGACTGGGACGGGGCAGGAGGCATTACTCTGCAGCAGCCCCTCCACGACAGCAGTCAGACCTCTCACCTTCTCCTCTACCCAAGAGTTTTCCAGCTTGGACATGAGGTTTAATTTGGAAAGGAAACTCAGAGAAAAATGCAGAGATTGGGTGATGCACAACAGCTCCCCGGAAAAGCGTTCACGGCTGTTCTTGTAGAGAGCAGCAAACTCTGGAGACACTTTCAGCTTTGTTAGGGCAAGCTGGAACACTTTGGTAAAGGTCTCGTTGTGCACTGTTCCACCCTCCACGCCCATGGAATCCAAGAGGGGCTTGCAGGGGCTCCTGGCTAAGGACTCCTTTAGAGTGGCATTTTCAAACAGCATCTCAAGAGCCATGTGGAGCAGGTCTTCAAAAGAGCAGTTCTGGAGGGTCCCAACACCTCTGTTGCTGTTCTCGAGGAAAGGTCTCATGGCTAAATGCAAGAACTCCCAAACTTTTGCCTCTAGAGAAGTGTTGGGCTGTAGGGAAGACTGGCTGAACTCCTGCAGCAGCAAATGTGTTAAGTTATAGACAGGGTTAATTATTTCTTCTCGGGAAGCTTCACTGGTTGTATAATGAAGGATTTTCATTCCCATCCTCAGAAGTTCAAACAAGTTCTTGAAGGTTTTATTGTCAAAATTAAAGAAAAGATCTATAGATTTCAATTTACTGACATTATAATTCAGCTGTAAGTCTTTTAATATGTACAAGGTCTTTTGGATGGCTTGGGTGACTAGTGAGAGATTGGCTACTCCAGAGCTTTCCCCAAACTCTTTAAACACCGCTGTTATAAATTCTGACAGCTGATCCAATTGTTCCCCGACGACACCATTAGAATTGTTATTCAGCTTTTGTAAATGGCTGTTTAATACCTCTAAAAACTGCCCGTAGGCGACGATGCCTGTGTTATTCCACTTCATCGATCGCAGTTTCTCCCCAATGCGCCAGTAGAGATTCAGCTCATCCCACCAGGCTTCCCCCATGGAGCTCTCCACTGCCCGCATCACTTCAAACACAGGCAGCAGCAGGTACTGATAACCCACGTTCGTGCCTGTCATCATGAAAAACATCTTCTGCAGAGCCAGGAGCTGCTCTGGGAAGTTCCTGTAGGACACAGGCTTAAGCAGATCATCAGAAAACAGAGACGCTATTTCTTGCATTCCCTTTAAATGGTCTCTGAAGTCTTCCAGAAGCGACGGAATGCTTGTAGAAAGCAACGCTTTGAGAGCGTCCTCAGTTTGCAATGTACTAAAATTAGAATTGTTTAACAAAACTGGATTCCAAATCACTGTAGCTAATTTTAAAGTGCTCTGAATTTCTTTCCACTGGGTCATTATATCAAAGATGGAAGTCCCATTAAAGTCACTCGGTAATTGCAGTGATATGAGGTTATAGATTTCATCAATTATTTCCTTATTATATGGTTCCTTTAATTTATAATCATGATGTGGATTCATTCCCAGTTCAAGAAATTCATACAATTTCTGTAATGTTTCATTCTTCAAACTTCTGAATAGATTTAAGCTTTTTAATTCACTTCTATTCATTTTTTCCTCAAAGCCTTTTAAACGATGTAGATGCTTTTGTATGGCTTCTAAATCATCTGAATTAATGGACCTCTTGGAGTCCTTTCCACCCATCTCTGGTGACTTTATTTTTCTGGAGGGGAACAAAAAAGTGTTTTAGTGAATATGAAATCAATGCAAGTGGAAATGTAAGGTGATTTAGAGCAAAGATCATAGATTTGAATTACACTGTTAGTAATACGCCTTTAGCTAATGTCTTACCTTAGAACTTCCTCCAATTCAGGCACTAAAATCTGCTTGTCTTTCCAGTTAACAACGGAATTACAGATGTATCTGGTCACCAAACTTTTTTCTTTATCTACAACAGAAATGTAAAGAGTGTATTAGTAAAGATCACATTATTTTGGAACCTGGAAAGAGCTATATAGCAAATCTGTCAAGGATAACATGCACTATGAAGTTAGGCTCCTGCCACCAGACACAATACCCTGGTTAGAAATATGAGTGCTCTTCTGGGGTGTAACTCTTCTTGGCGTTCCAAAGGCGTTCACAGAAATGATTTTCCATCTCAGGAAAAATTTGATGCCTCTGTGATCTGGTAACAGAGCTCTCCTGCTTCAGGAGCACTTTGCTACCAGTAATGCAGGATAAGGTGGCCAAGCGTTTATCATGGTTTCTCTCCCTTCATTTAGGGTTGCTTTTTCACTCCTCACACATAAGCTTTGTCTGCACACTATTTATGCCCCTCATAGCCATAGATCTTGATCTCCCCATGTGTCCAGTCCTCTCAGTAGCCCCATCTCCATGTCTTCCCTACTTGCACTGCATTAATCTTTCTCCTCACCCACCTCCACAATCTCCATGAAACAAGTAGAGAACGGACAGCATTTACTGATCAGCATTTAGATGCTGGACCTTTCCCTTGCCTGTTCACACACCCTCAGTTAGAGGGGGATGTCCAGGACTGTTTCTGCTCAAAGTGGCAGGGTTCAGAGGAATGGTTAATTTGGATGTAAACATCTTGTTGTGCAGCCCAGCCCCAGCCCCTGCCTTGATACACTGAGGTGAGTCTGATAGAATCCACAACTAAAGGCAGATTTTGACATCGTCCCCAGAAAAGAAAATCAAGGTAAAAAATCACAGCTCTCCGTTTCCACCGAGGCTGCAAACTCATGTTAATTCATTGTCTACTGACAAAACCAAGCTTTTTTACTTCTCTGTTTGAAATGAGGTATTTTATTTGCACTTGCAAAAAGCTGAAAGAAGAATCCATTATGCTGAGCCCTGAACAGTGTGCAGTCTGTGTGGTTACTTATTAGCCTGCAGTTTGCTTCTCCTCAGCACCACGGGTTTTCAGCAGAGATATGACTCTGTGGAGGAGTCTCACCTTGCTCCAAGCAGTTCAGGGAATGTGGAGGATCTGTAACCCCATTCTGAGCAGATCCGAGTCTATCATCAGTCACAAGCGATGCAGACACATTCTGAGCTGCCAGCACAACACTAAAGGGGGGAAAAAAAAAAAAGAAAATAAATTGTGGTTACAGGTTTATGAGAAGAAATAAAACAAGTGTTCAAATAGGAAACAGCTGGAGTACGGCCTATCATTCTTAACATGTCTGACAGACCAGACATCGCCCCTGCTTTTAATTGTTTGTTTGACCATGCACAAAATGCAAAAACCAAGGGCTTTGATGGGAAAGCCATGGTGGTATATCAGCACCAACATATGTGTGGCACTCATTGGGTGTACTTATTAAAGAGTTATGTAAAATCTATAGACCACTTAAATTCTCCCAGCAGGTCCCAGGTGACATGCCAGCCAGGTGATTCACTGCTGGGGGGGAATTTTCTCCTAAAAGAAACCAAGAAGGAAACAGACAAGGCTCCAGAGAGAGCAGGGATCCCCAGGGGACAACATCTGTGGAAGGAAGAAGCAATCACAAATAACTGTTACCACTTCCAATTCTTCTTCTTTCTTCTTTTATACTATAATAGCCAGGCTGCCAGGGAAGCAAGGAATGTTTTTCAGTCTTAGGAAAGAACAAACTGATAATCAGGCATATTGTATCACAGAGGAAGTCATTTAAAGGGCTGTCTGTTCAGGTGTGCAGGTTAGGGAAAACTTTATGGTGATTATTAGTCCCTTTTGCTTCTGCTGTATAAAGAGCAGCTCCTTGCTGGAGGCATAGGGTCACCATGAAATGCACAATCTTTCACCTGCCTCAATTTCTGCAGGTGATACAGAAAGAACCTGGCTGGGCTGATCTCAGTGGCACGAACAAATACATACTGATCTGTGGGAACAGGCTGCTAGTGAGAACAGAGCACCAGGGATCTCTTTTCTCCTCATTTAACACAACGTCTCCATGCAGGTTTTGTGGACTTGGTGCTCATCATTTTCTTTCTGCAGATGTGCTTGTTCGTAAGAGTCTTAGACGGGAAAGAAACTCGGTCGTAAATGACTTATTTAGCTGAGCAATGGCAGAGTCAGGGAGGAGGCAGGCTTAGGCCTGCCAAAAGCAAATGCACATCATGCAGATCAGAAGGCAGCAAACATGGAAACAAATGCTGTTGTTGCCCCTTTATTTCAGGCTTGCAGAGCTTTTGTGCACTTTGTCTTTAGAGAAAAAGTTCAGCTTGCATGCTTAGCTGAAAAACTACTTTAAAGCAAGAAATAGGAGCACTTGTGAATTCACTCTGTAAAACAGGGGTTTGCGGGTAATAAAATTTGCTCCGAAACTTTCTACAGAATTCATGACTTGGAAGTTACTGTTTCACAGTGGTAGCATTTATCATGTGCTTAATACAGATCCTAAAATGAGGAAAAGTTCTTTTCTTCTACACCTTCCTACTTAAACAACAACCAAACCCCCTGTACAGCACTTCTTTGGGAGGTCAGCACTGCCCGAGTGAGAGACATGGCCAGGCTCGCTCAGATATGCTTTTGTAAGCATCATTAAAAATACTATTTGTGCAATCTCTTTGCAATAGCTCTTTACTCACGCCCTTACAGTGCCAGATGCCAGGCATAAAAGCACTGCACAGTTCTGGTGATGAAATTCTAGGTGCCTCTTTGTCATGCCTATGATAACTTTGTCCAGCTCTGCAGCTGTAGAGCAAAGCAGAGCAGCACAGTAAATATTAATTCTCCCTGGGCACTCAAAGAGTGCTGGTTCTCAGGCTGATTCTGCAGGCCAGGAAACGCAAACAAATGCAATAACTCTGTGACCAAAACAGCAGCACGAACAAAAACATTTCTGAGTAAAATTAAAATTCTTGCCACACTGCTACTGACTCCTCTAAGGATAAGGACATTACAACTTACAAATAGGTCTCACAATGCAGCATGGCAAATTACCTAGATATTAAATGTACAGGTTTTTAAGTGCCTTGGCAACACACCAGTGATGAAAAGTGAATCCCTCTAAGCCTGGGTGTAATCAAAGTGACAAAGTTTCTACAACGTCTTTTGGCATCTTCACCCACCTGCTCATACATGCAAGACAAAAACAAAAAGCAGTCTGAAGACATTCAGTTTCATGCTGACTTCCATGTGCTGTAACAACTGCAGGGTATTTTTATTCAGGATATTTTATAGCAGGGTCAGTCCCATATCCAGTAGATGACTCGGAACAGAGTCCCCTAATCTCTTGTGTAACCCAAGTCTTCTAGAGATCAGTGAGAGTTCAGTCCAACTACAGACCAGAAAAGGGATTTCAAGGCTAAACCCATTTCAAAAGAGTTTTTATTGCCCTGCATCCAATATTTCAGCACAGTTTATCTGTGCAGTTAATGGATCCATGCAGATCTTTTTTTCATATAACCATTGAGCAAGTACATAGCTGGCCCTTTCTTTTTTATGTCAGACAAGCTCAAAGCCCTAGATGCTGAAAAAACCAGGCTCCCTCTCTTCTCTGCTTTCTTGGGACCAGTCTTGGAATATTAAAACAGCAGTAAATCAGGTAATCAATTTAAAAAAATAAAATTATGGCTCCCCTACAAGTGCTTGAGGTGTTCCAAAGCAACTTCCAACTTTCTCTGGAAAGAAGCAGGCAGCTGCTTTCCTTACCCAGCCAGGAAGGCTTTTCTTCAACCAAAGGCAGCATCTGTGACTCACCAGCTTTTCTATCTGCACAAGGGCCTGACAGTGCCTCTAAGCAGGCTGGAAGAAAACTCAGACTTTATATCAAACTCCCATTTCAAAAGTGACACAGGAGTCATTGAAAATCAACACACTGCTCACAGTCCACAGAGACCTTCAGAGGTGCATTAGTGTGGAGCCACATCATTCCCCAAACAAACCATGCTCTTAAGCCAACACTCTTTCTTCAAGATGAAGGTGCTGTCCTCAGAGGCCAATACACAAACCACCAACTTTCAGTGCCTCTCGTGCCGTTTTCTTTATTTTACCTGCTTGGATTCTGAAGGAAATGAATTATGTCTTGCAGTTGCATGTTGTCCTGAAGCACATCTGGGGCCAGTAAAAGGAGATGCCACAGGGAGGTGTCCTTCTGCACTTGGGAGATGAGCATCAGGAACGAGACCATTTCATTGACAAACGTCTCCTGGTACTGGGGGTTGTGTTGCACCTTAACAAATAACAATGCAAGAAATTATTTAAGAACAAGAACCCTTCCTGCTCATGGGCCTTTTTATGATTTTCAGCTTGCACTGCACTTGTATGCAAGTCTACAAACAATACATTCAAAGGACTCTAGTGACAGGCAATAACAGAGAGTGACTGTGCTTTACCTTCACACCCCAGATTGTACAATAAATTCTCTGTTCAGACAAGCTCTACGATTCATAATCTCCTAAAGAATCCAAAGACTAGGAATACAAGAAAATCTAATATCAATCCTCACCTTGGCAAAAAAAAAAAAAAAAAAAAAGGCAGCATTACCTTTACAGGATTCATTTGCTTTAATTATATTGCTTTCCCAAAGACAAGTACTGCTTCAATCATGAATTGTTGGATCAGATGCAAGAGTTACTGGATGAAGTTATACAGCTGAGGTAATACACAATTAAATTTATTGCCTTCCCAAGCTTTAAATATTCTTATTTACACCACATCCTCATGCTGTTCTATTGACCTTTCACTGCAACAGGGCAAACGAAGAGAACCCTTAGTGGGTGGATGATCCTTGGCTTTCCAAGCTGTATACTCAACTCAGAGGTCTTTGGGCTAATCCCATCCACAAGAATTAGCTCAGCCCCATCACTCACTACAAGCCCTTTGGTGTAGAGGTGAGCAGCTCGCAGCCAGCAGGGTCCATGCCCCAACTCCCAGACACAGCTCCCAGCTGCAGTCACCAGGAAGGGTCTCCCAGGCAGGCACTTACCTGAGCGAGCTGACTCGTGAACTCTTGGGCAGACGCCTCCAAAAGCGACGAGTGTGTAAAGCAGAAGGTGTGGTGGATGTTGGCTGCCATCCTCCCCGCGGTGACACCGGGCTGTGCCACGTACCGCGACAGCACCTCGCACAGGAGCACTCTGAGGTTGCCTGCAGTTGAGTGTTGGGTCTGGCTCTGAGAGAAAGACAAAACCTTCGAGGTAGCTGTAAAGCAGTGTTCTGTCTGGGATGGTTTTAAATGCAGTGGTGAGACTTTTCTTAAGGGAGGGTAGCGACATCTGAAAAGCCTTGTCATTACAAGCACTTACACATAGACAGGATTCCAGCAGCTGAACAGTGTCACTAAAATCCCTCAAACTCCTCATATGTTATAAAGAGAAATGTGTGTGTGTTTGTAGGCCTTAATACAAACCCATAACTGCTATGTCCATTATGTTGTCCCATGTTTCCCTTGTAAGCAGTTGCTCCCATACATAACCCATACCTACACAATCAACACACAATGCCTCTGATGCCATGGCAGGAGTATGACAGCCAAACAAATAACTGAATGGCAAAGCCTGTGACATCATATCTTTAATTTCACCTGAAAGAGAACACACTCTAAACACCTTAACTCAGACAAGTTATGAAAATATCTCAGGATATTGTGTGTGTCCATATTTGGTATTTCATGGTATTATGTCCCAAGGTATATGGTTTACCTGGCTCGTGCTTAGAGGATAATAAACTTACCACAAAGCTTAAAATTCCACTCACAATAGCTGCCTTTCCAAAATAAAGCACGTTCACATAATAGGGGAGATCCGAAAGTAATAAAAGCTGTATGTTGGTACTTTGAGCTTCTAATTCTTTAAACACAATGATACATAAATGTTCACACTCAGCTATTATGCAAATACAGACTCACCTTCCCAAAACTGAGGATTTTGTTGAACATGTTGATGCTGGAAGTCAAGTTGGATGGTGATGAAATATTCCGAAGGGTTTCTTCTCCATGAGATGCCACATCCCCCAATGCTGCAATAACAGTTTGAAACACTGTATTTTACTTAATGTCTTTGCTACATCAAACCCCGACACAGGATAGGCACCTACAGCTTTGGGCACATCTTCACTACTAATCTGTTTCCAAAGGTGCAGGCAATGGCATCCTGTAAGTACTTAAGGGTTTTTTTTCTGATGTCATTAAATCCTGAATGGCACTATTTCCTTCTGTAACACACTACATAGGGCCATGACCTATGATTTTGATTTTATTTTTTTTAAAAAAGATGTAGAACTGAGTTCCTCCCTGACCAGCAACGTGAGTCAATAGTTCCCAGAACTCTTCATCGATTTTTCCCCCCCCCATGCCTCTGCATTTGGTCCCTTTTGCATTCTGTCTTTTCCTGTCTGTGCACCACAGAGCAAGGGCATTGGCAGGAATGCTAATTGGAACAGTGAGTGGCTGGAGCAGAACAGGCAAATGTAAATCCGTAATCATTCATTTCATCCTGAGCTCCCTGGAGAAAGGACTATCCATCACGATGGCTAGTGGATTGTACTAGCCATTACCATCAATAAATAACAATTGTAATGATTTTATGGAAAATTTCAGCCTGAAAGTTCCTTCAGGAAAGAGAATCACACCAGAGGAAAACATCACCAACCATAAATATGCACTGTGGCACAGAAGAAAACTTATTTGCTGGATAACTGTGAGTAAAAACACATTTGAAAAAAATCACAAGCTGTTTATGGAGAATTTGTGGGCAGTAAAAAGGAAATATTCCTTAAATAGCCAGGTCTTTAATTAATGTCCAATCAATCTGTGATCTTGCATTGCTCCTGTGAAGCACAACTGGTTTCTTGGCCAAACTCCAAAAGTCTTTTCTACAGACAGTTATTTGCACTTATTCCCAAGAATTCACACTGTCACGGCCATGGTCATGTGCCTGTATAGAACACATAAATCACTGTAGCAGTGCTCTAAGAACTGCATCTCTGCCCAGAGAGCTTCCAAAGATAAGCCTTCAAAGAGCAGAACTTTGTGGAGCAGTGAATAACCTACCCAGTGAAGCATTCCTGCTTTTGGGAACCTCTGCACTCCATGGTGATGGATGGATGTCCTTGGCTACACTGGATGAGCTCCTCTGCTTGCTGGTGGAAGGAAGAAAAAAAAGAAAGAAAAAAAGACACCTATGACAACTCCCAGAGTTTCTTATCATGAAGCTCACACTTTACTGTGTTCTCAGAATGTGTCTATAGCTGGATTTCATGGCAGGTGTGTTGAAATCTGGGTTGTGCAAAAGTCTGGTTCTCTCTAAAGGCCTGGCATGTATTTTGGGGAAGCAAAAGTGCAGAACTCCATGGCACTGTAAGCTGCATGCCCTTACCAAGAAATCCTTCCAGACAACGGGACCTTAATTCATCCTTCCTAAACATTTCACTACAGGAGGAAAGAAAGGTTGGAAGAAGTTGGTGTTGAGCTTGGCTTTTGGACTTGGTTCCCTTTTATCAAGGGAAACCTCAAGCAATCATGTCTTGCACACCTTGGTAAATGCCTCTGAGGACAGAATCAAAAATCAGAATCTTGACCATTTTCTCTGCTGATTGCTGGTACAAAACAGTTTTAGGCCAAGTTTAATAAGAGCTTCAGTGAGTTGTACAATGGGAGAGGAGGAAAACCAGCCTGGATTAGCTGAATATTACAAACTGTAGAACATTACACAATAATATATCCAGACAGTGAAAGGTCACGATTTAAGCACCATGCCTTTGTGACAAACTCACCCAAGGTGATTCTGCTCCTGAGGCAGAGCTGCACTTATTCATCTGGAATATTTCCCCTTCCCAGGCAACCTTTTCCTGAGGTTTTAGACTCTGCTGTAACCACTATTTTTGCTATGGCTAATTAACAGTTGGTGGTTTTTTTCTTGTAGAATACAATGTATTTCTAAGGCTGACACAAGGGCAGGTATGGCCACATATCTGTAATGACACTTCACACAGCCAGCTTTGAGCACCAAGAGTGGTCAAGATGCTTATTAACAACTCGTGACTTCATCGATAGTTTGGCCAAATCCTTTGATTTGCAGTTGGCAGGGAAAACCAGTTATTTCCTACATAGCTTTTCAGAAACCAAAACCAGAAAGCAAGGAGGATTTGTAGCTATTGAAACCCATGGAAGACCTCCAGCTTTGGCGCTAGCAGCTCCCATTTCTTCATTTCAATACCCCAAATTAACCATTGTTCAACATGCCCAGGGAAAAACAATGACACTGAGGGAAGAAGAGCTATGAATCCTGGCATCCAGTCTCTGTGTGGCTTTGCCTTCTCTCTTCTCTTCTGCTGCATGACCTTGAATTTGATTAGGATTCACCTTGTGTAACTTCAGTCACACACATACTTAGTCATCCTTCCAACCAGCTGAGAGATTCTGACCACTGACTTGCCGTGGAAAATGATGGTCCCTCTGCACTAATGAGGAGCTTTCAGGAGCCACCAACCCCAGGATCCCCCTGACGTGGATCCTGCCTGATGGGCTCTCCAGTGGAAGGCATGGGGTCCACCTTAGCTCTTCAGACTCCCAGGCTCTGGCCAAGGGGCATTTTGAGGCTCTGACATAGGCACTATGGAGGAAAGCAAAGCCGAGCAACCAGGGACGTTGTGAGATGCCAGGATTTTCAGCTCTCCGTGAACCAGCCAGGCCTCACCGTGGCACGTTCCCCAGGGGTGTGTCAGAACCAGGCAGCCAAGATGTAGAAACAACCCTGGCTGGCACAGCTCAAAGCAAATGCTACTTGGCTTCAAGTGGAACATCAATAAATTGAAATGCTTCCGCCGAACATTTCAATTTCAGCAAAATGACGTTCCAACAAAACATGCCCAGCCAGCTCCACACTGCAAATGTACATGCTTTTCAGGGCAAAAACTGTTTCTTCATTTTCATCTGTTTCCCAACACGTTTGATGGCCTGCAGAGAGGACAGGCATCCTGGCTGGCACCAGGAAAATCTGCTGGAAGGGCTGTCACTCCAGAACAAGTGTACCTCCAACTAGAGGTACATTGGGCATGGACATTGGTAAATGTTGGGGAACATTTACCACTTCCAACCACAGTATCCTGAACCAATCCCCTCAGTGGCACATCAGCATGCTGGGCTGTTCTGGATGCAAGTCTCATCCACTGACCTGACCCACAGGCACACAAAAAAAAAAAGTTTCTTTGCTCTGATCTGGGAGAGCAGAAGCATTTTTCTCAAGGAGTAAAATTCTCTTCAACTATCAAGCCTGAATCAATGGACACATTACTGAGAGCTGTCCCTAATATGAATATTTTTAAAGTGTCCATGTTGCAGCAAAATATTCTCACTTTGAAGTGTCAGATATGTGCTATAACAGGTTATTTGAGGTATATCTGCTGTGGGCAAACTTGCACAGAGAGACGTGCATGGCTGCTCCCTCCACCTCAAAGCAAGTCTTGTTTTACAGCTTCTAACACCCAGAAATATTCAGATTTCCTTACAGTCTGAGAGAGGAGATGTCACTAACTCTTGGCAGCAGATCTTCTGGTGTGTATGGAGTTCCTTTACACCTGGCATCCGAATCACACAGCACAGTTTGCAGGAATGGGAAGAAGCCTGCACTAGGAAGGTTTCGGGGTGCAAGATAACCTGGAGGAAGAAGAGAAAGAAAATGCCATTATTATGACGTGGATGTGCACTTTTTGTTTCTACCAGGACGTGCTATTTTCCCTTCCTAAGCCACAGAACAGATTCTCTGTTTCACTGAGGCTCCTTTACTCCACCGTGGCAGCACTGTCTGCCAAATCCCAGTAAAAGTGCCTCCACAACAATGGCAAAGCCATCACAGACTATTTAATCACAGAATCACAGAATGGTTTGGGTTGGAAGAAATCCTAAAGACCATCTCATTCCAAACCCCCTGCCACGGACTGGAACATCTTCCACTAGACTCACTTGCTTAGGGTCCCAGTTAATAGGAAAAGAGTCAAACTCTTTGTTTATAAGACATATGTCAGTCTTGAAGCAACTGCAGATTTCCCTCCTCCAAAATGCAAGAAACAGGCAAGAAATGACACCCCCCCCCAGGTTTAAGATATCCTAATTCTGCCTTTAAAAACTAAACTAAACTAAAATCAGGCAGATGGCCAGAGCAGCCTGAATCACCTGTAAGAGCCTGTTCTCCAGGGCTTGGTTGATCAGTTTCTACACAACACCACAATCTTCTTTTCCAAGCCAGGTTCTTAAAACAGGGCTCTGTCTCAGCTTTTACCACAGGAAGGGGCAATGGATCCAGGAGCAACAAACCTGCTTTGCCTTTGTTGCAGACCTGCCCTGGGAAGGGAGAGGAGCAATCTATCACCACCACCCCCTGTGTCTCCTCCTGCCTCCGAGCAGCTCCGGTACCATCTGCTTGGTGACCTGGGATGCTGGCAGCCAGCACTGAGGGACGAGATGTATGTCCCTGTCTCCTGCTCCTCCAAACTCCGAGTGGACCTGAGCAATGAGACACTCGAGTATTTGATGTGCCTCTTGCCCCGTGCTGCTCACTGCCAGCCCGCAGAGTTCACCAGCTGCTTCTCCTCGCAGTGACAAACGCCCTAATAAATCTCCAAACTCTTTTTCTGGATCACAGGAACGTATCATTTAAAATAATCATTTGGAAAATTACCTGGCAAAGGACATTGCTATTATTTCTGCTATGGAAAGCAGCCAGATTTACTAAAGGCCTGCAGGCAAGTTTGTGGTAATTGATTACCTTGCTCTTTAGTCTTCAAAGATGACCCATGACTCTTACCCAGACACAGCTTTCTCTCTAACCCCTCCAACAAGGACACGGAACTACATTTGTACTACATTTATTCATTACAGCACTGGTCAAACCCCAGATGCTCCCAAAGGGGACAGCAGTGCTAGGTGCAGTCCGTGGATGCCCATCTTGTTGAGGGAGACTGGACTTCCCTGAGCTTTCCCCAGCACAGCTGGTCACAGCCCACGAGTGTGCACTGCATTTTAGGAGAAAATGCAAAAGTTCATGGTTTAGCAGGGGATTTCTCACTGCTGTGGCAATGAACTGGCACAGAGGACTGCTGAGATCTGCAGAGGTAAAGGCACCCACTTGATGGTGTTGTGATTTGTACACCTCAGCAGAGACCTGGCCTAGAAAGTTAGAGGACACAGATACCCAGCCAGAGGAGAAGGCTTCCTGCTGTGGGAAGCTCCCCCACATTCACCACATCCCCCAAGCCTGTTCAGGAGCTACATCCCTCCATCTCTCAGGAGTTGCACAGCAGGCTGAACCAGCTCCTGGTAAGCACAGAGCACCAAGGAGACTGAAAGATCTCTCTTGTCCCTACAGGCAGACCTTCTGGTGTTGGGGCCACAGGACCAACTCTAAAGGTTTTGAAGTATAATTAATCTGCTGCCCATGAGGGAAACTTCAGAGTAGGGCACTTTAATCTGGAAGCATCCTCATGTGAATATCCCTGTTGTGTCTGTGATGTTTGCCCCTGGGATCACCAATTACAACCCTGCAGAATGATGTTTTGCACACACGGGCAGTTTTCTCTCATCTTCCTTCTGATCTCCCACACCCTCAATCCCACAAAGGGAATTGACTGGCACATCAGTCCAAAAACGCACTCCAGAGACCTCACTTCATCGGTCCCAACTAAAATGAAGCTTCAAAGACCTGGGAAGCCACGAGGTTCAGGACTGAGAGCAAAACCACAATGATGAGAGAGAGGTGGGAGCTGGGAGGGAAACAGCTCCCCATCTACCACCAGCAACCAGGGCCAGAACTAAGCTCATGTCTCTTAGTAGACCTGGAGCAGCTAAAGCTGTGTAACTCCTAGGGGAACAGCACAGTGGGGAACTACAAGGTTGGGTCTGGGAGCTTGGGCAGCACTGGTCTCCTCCAGTGACGTGTGACATGTTTACAGGGATGATTATGCAAGAGATCCTGATGAATCCAGAGCAGAGGAAGACACTTCCTTGAGGTACAAGTAGCAATAACAAATGTTAAAATTGGACTCAAAGGTGTCACACTTTGAACTAAGTGGACAATTAAACACAAGAGAGGTGTTCAGTGTAAGAACACAGCAATGATATCGGCTCTTTCTTTCCTTGTGAAAGAGCAGCCTGGAATATCAAGAGACAGGAATCCATGACCTGAAGTTTGGAAGTGCTGCTACTCGTGGTGGTGGCACAACGCCTGTGAAGACATTGTTGGCCCATATGTTTGAGGTACTCAGTGAGGCTCTGCCAACCTGCAGCAGATGCTGAGCAGTTTGCTGGCAGCTGGATACAGCCACGGGGCCTGATCCATCACTGAGTCACTGAGGGCAGGAACCAGGGTAACCCCACGATGCTACTGGCACAAAGACAGCGGCAATGCCAGAGAGGGCTCTTCTGCAAGAGGCCTGGGCTTAGGTAGCAGTTAGAGAATTAAGGAAGTTTTTCACAGAAAAATCTGGAATGCCTGGGACAGATTCCCATTTGGCGCAAGTCAGACCTGAGTATCTAAGTGTGCTCCATGTAAAGCACACAAACAGCAACACAGGCCTATCCACCAGGGTGAAATGACTTGCTGCACTGATGAGATTTCACTGACTCCAAAGAGAGTTTACAGCCCTAGTTCAGATGCAGACACCCCTTCTGCAGACTTGTAATGCTGGGAGATGAATCCCAGCCTTTCTTTCCCACAGGGCAGCTGATGCTGAAGGACCCACACTGTGCACACTGCCTTCTTTATGCACTGGCCCCACTGAGCCAAGCACAGGCTGGCCAGGCTGGTGTGACAGGTCTGCCCACTCCCAAATAACAAGCTGTCAACCTCACCACCATCAGAATCGCCAGGCACTTGCCCCTCTGTTCACACTGCCTTGAAAATCACATCCTTCAGGGGCCACAGAGGCCACCAACCTAGTTTAACAGCAGCTGAGCAGCACAGCCACAGGAATTTCAGCTTCTGCCTGTGCTGCCTCTGGCCTGTGTGCCTGAGATCAGAGCAGAGCCAGAGCATAAAGCACCATGGCTGGAAACATGGCTGATTTGGGAGCCCGAGCCTCAGGAAAACATGGCATGGGTTCAGAGTTCTTTCTTGTAAATCCCTCTTACCCTGCAAACAAAGGAATTTACCAATGAGAAGGTGAATCAAGAGGTGAATGTGCTCCCTGCTCCATCCGCCCGCTCTCCATCCACTTGTTCCTGGTAAGGGGATGTGACTCCACAGAGCCACACGGGCTGTCCTGCTCAGTATGGATCCACTGTTGGCCCTGTAACCACTGCAAGGATGGCCAGGGAGGAAGCTGCTCCTGCCTCCTGTCAGTGCTTCAGGGCATGTGTGTAATTACCTGTCCCTGCCGTGGATGACATTTATCCAGCACGTCAGTGACATCAGGACACAATGTAAGCACTGGCCATGGAACATTACAGAAGGAAAGTTGTAAATGCTCTGCACGTTTTAAAGAACAGTCTTTCAATAGCTACTGACTTTTGCAGTATTTCTACTTAGTCTTCCACAGGCTGGAGAAGGCAGCTCCTTCTCCCACCCAAGCCTATGACAATGCCATATGATCCCACATCACACAATAGAACAACCACAACACATGACAATTTTCTCATTCCTGCCCACTGACTTTGGGTTTAAACCTCTTAATTTCCTAAAACTAAGATTTCTTTTGGAGGGTCCCACTACACTGCCAATGAATCAAAAGGGAGAGACCACTGCCCCCACTGCTGCCCCATGTCTGAGCTGGGAGGTCACCTCGCATTATTTCTGGTCAAATTGACTTGTCTGCAACCAAAACCCAAGTCCAGCTCTTGTTAGTAAAGACTGACATCAGTCTGGCAGCAGCACATTCCCAAGCACAGAACCTTTTGCTGTCCCCTCTGACTGAGAGCTTTGATTTTCTATTCCCACTGAAAGAAGGGCCCCAAAATTGAAGGAAAAACAGGCATCCCAAAGGGCAGGTGAGGCCAAGGGCTCGGTGCTACACAGGCTGGCTGGTTCTCCCTGTTCAGTAGCACCCAACTAGCCCAGCCACATCTCCAAGAGCTGGAAGGAAATAAGGCATGCAGAGCAGTAATAATAAACAGAGGATGCCCATAATATATGCATACCACTGGAAATGCTGGCATTTCCACATTTAGCCTCACTCAGAATAAAACAAAGAAAATTAATTTCTCCTACTTCCTGAATGTTGTAAATTCCAGCACACTTCCCTTCAACACGAGCAAAACATTCTGTTTTCCTCAGGTAAAGGTGCTTGGTATAATAACAGTGAAAAATGTCAGGGTAGTAATAAATGTCATACAAGAAGGATGGAAATTACTATTTCCCTGCGATCTATAAGATTAATTGAAATTGACCGAAATGTTTAAATCTAAATGGACCATGTTTCACGTCGCCACATTGATTTTTCTGCTTGCACTGCACTGAGGTTTCAGGAATTTGCATTAGCTGAGTCCAACCATTCGCTGATCCAACCAGGAATTGGGTGATTAGCGGATCCCAGGCACAGCACCATGGACACAACAGCCCCCAGCTGAGTTTTTCTCTATCCACCCATAGTTTAGTGTCGTGTCACCACCACACCCTGGGCATGAAAAAATTCCCTTGGCTTCAGAATTCACACACTCTGATACTGCCTATACCTTATGCTCCGAGTCCTCTCGTATTTCTTCCATAGTTCATAAAAAATCCATACAAATCTCAAGTCAAAATTAGAGGCATTAATGAGCAAATGGCTTCATTAGGAAGTATTGTGTTTAATTGAAAATGAATTCAATCATTGCCAGATCATACCAGGAGATGTAATAACTGGGAGTTTTTAGCTACGAAAAAGATGGCCAAAAAGTGATTTGACAAAGAAATAAATGAAATTGTGACCAGTGGTTAAAAGGGTGAGTAAACAATCATCCTTTGCAACACAGAGACAGAGAAACACAATGAGATCATGAGGTATCAGGAAAAAGGGACTGAAAATACCCTTTTTAACAAGTATCAAAATGTTATGGAAGTCACTGCCACAGGGCAAAAGTAGAAAAGTAGATGTTCATTTAAAAGAATTAGGCAAATTCACAAAAATAGATTTGTCAGCAGCTACTAAACATGATCACTTGGATTCAACCCCTTCAGCCTCTGGCTGAAGAAACCTTAAACCTTTTCAGGATTTTTGTAGTGGAGGGAACACTGTGCTACATGTTCTCTCAATCATCCCTGAGGAGTGGGGATCTAACCCAGAGCAGCAATTCTGACTGTTTATCAGCTGTGATCCATATTTATCTACCAAGTCACAAAAACATGTAATGAAAATATTTCCTGCTATAGTGACCTCTACAATTTCAGATGTTCATTTGTGGTCAAAGAAGAGATTCCCTGAGCTTACCCTCAAGTTGCAAGACCCCAACAGCCTCAGTACATACCTTATCAGAATGATGGTGACTCCATTACCTCCCTGGGCAACTTGTTCCAATGCCTGACCACTCTTTCAGTGCAACCTCCTTTTCTAATATCTAATCAGAACCTCCCCTGGCACAACTTAAGGCCGTTTCCTATCATCCTGTCACATGAGACATGGCAGAACAGATCGACCCTCACCTCACTACAACCTCCTTTCCCAGCTCCTGGTTTTTGACATGAAAGCTCAGCAGGACCCCAGATAACTCCACTCAACCCCCTCTCAGACACCCAGTGGGGCTGGGTGAGCTTAAAAACCTTCCATATTTCCTTTTTACAGCGACAGTATCCTTGTTGTCTCAAGTGTCTCCACAACACGATGTCCTCAGTTGTCTGCCTAGGACAGTGTGATCAAAGCAGCAAACTCACAGCAAGACTCTTCCCTCCTTTGGTGGCCCCAACAGAGGAAGCTTTTCATCTCATTGCCTAATTCTTCCCCCGAGCACTGCAGGATCTGCAGATAGGACCAGCCCAGAGCAGACAGCATCTACACTTCCATGCTTATTAAGACTAGGCAGGCTAGTTTTGCTCACCCACAGACCTTCACCTTCCACTCCCTTATTTATTAAATTGAAAATCAGCACTTGGATCTGATTGCATCGGGTTCACGTACTGCTCAGGAAGATCATAAAGACCAGAGAGTATAAAAATCACAAAGGAGTGGAAGAAGTAGCAGGTGTAAAGGGAGGAGAAAGTCGCCCTGAACTAAAGACAATGAGCAAAGGAGGGAGGTGGAACCCTTCTAAGAGGTATTGCACATTCAGGTCAGGATGGGGAAATGACAGAGCTGGGGAGGAGGTTGTGGAGGGATGCTGCACTGCCTGAAGCACACACACCAGGAGAGAGCAGGAACTGCACACAAGCCCTTTTCCTGCAGGGCTTTTTTAAAGCAGTATTTAATGCAGCCAAGGCTAACCTGGTGTTGTAACACAGCCAACTTGCTCTTGTCTGTATGAGCAGCAGGGCACTGCACAAACAGGACCTAAGAAGAGAGTCAGAACATTTCCCAGCAAGAAGCTGGAACCTAAAAGCTTATATCCATATCTAGACTCTTGAAAAAGAAGCAAAACACCCGTACAGAAGCTGCGTTTTCCTAACAAACATCTTTCAATGCTGAGTGTCTCCAGAGTCCAGGCTTAGATTCTTTAAACAAAAGTGACCTCCTTTCCAGAAACACAGACATCAACACCTGCCCAATTCAGTTCAAGCCAAACCGCTCAGTATTTGGAAAATACTTCTACCCTTCCAGATCCCAGTATCTGGATTGAGATGCTTTCAGGAGGTCAATTAGAATTGTGACCACCCCAAGGCCCCGGTGCAATTCAGTGGGGAGGGAAACAACAACAGTAACTCGGGAGTTCCCACCTCCAACTCTGAACATCCCTCAGTCACACCCCACGAGGAGGAAGAGTCTGTGGAAAGAAATTGGAGGCGTGGAGATTTATGAAAAGGGAGGCATTCCAAACATCACAGGGCTCTGTTTAGGTGATGGGTCTCTGAGCTAAGTAGAGGCTTGGACAAAATACAGGGAACTCTTCTGTACGTAAGGAGACCTGATGAGACTATTTTGCTCATCGGTGCAGATGAGCACAGACAGAAATCTGATGTATGGTCTGGAAAAGGGGAGAAACTGACACAACAGTAGGGGAGGAAAATGAAGCAATGTAATGGAAAACAAGGAGTGGGGCTGCTCCATCACAGGCAAATGGTGAAGGAGAGGTGGAAGTCCGTGTACAGAGTAGGCTGAACCCTTGGGGTGGATTATGCCTTGCATAAATACTCATGACTTATCCAAATGAATGGAGTGGCCTGTGCAGCTGAGCCATCATCCCAACTCCCCGTAATTAGCATGGGAACCTACTAATTTTTCCACCCTGCTGGGAAAAGAGATGAGTTCAGGTCCCTCCAACTATGAGGCAAATTCCTTCACAGTGCAGAATTTTTTCTGAGCTTTCTCAGCTCCAGGATGGGATCTCAGAGGAAGGGCAGTGCTGTGGCCCACCTTGCTCCGTGTCACCTGCCCTCACACGTGTCCTGGCAGCCACAGCCATCACTCACATTGAGAACTACAAAATTAGTAGTGTTGTGCCACACAGCTATGGCTTTAAACTAGACCTAAACAGCTATGCTGGTACTGGGCAACAGACTAGTGGTCAATTATCATGATATTCTCCCAGAATATTGGCTGCAAAAAGCAGCTTCATGGAGGACTCTGCTACTGAGAATATGACAAATATCTCTGAGTGGATGCAATACAACCTGCAGGCACCTCCACAAGAGTGGTGAAATCCAGCTAGAAACCCTGGGCAGAGGTGAAGGGTAAGATGTGCCTCACAGAGAAGAGTTTGGGAAACAATTCCATGGCAGAATTTGGAGGATTTAAGACCAGCCCCTTTCCATGAAGAAGGAAAACTACCTGTGAATGAGGCACGGCTTTCGCAGCACAGGAGAGCAAGGCTTGTCCTGCATCATCCCTGTGGAAGAGCAGGGTTTTCCGAGGGAGTGCTGGATTAACCACACCCAAGAGAGCTCCTACAGGGAATACTGATGAGGTGGAACTGCCAGGAGGGGCGAGCAGGCCAGGCAAAAAGGAAGAAAGCGGGCGGGGAGGGTGTGACAGGGCTCGTTAAAGCCAGCAGTGTAATTGGGCTCCTCGGCAGACTGAGTGGGTTGAGCCCTGAGGGACGGATTGTATCTCACACACAATTCCCATACCTTGCAAAAACTTGTAGGATGGAAAGGGACTTCTGTCCCCACTCTAGAAAACTGGTGGTACAGGCACAAAAGTCTGGATGATACCATCAAAGACAGTTCACTGGCTTTCACCTGTTCCAATTCCAGCTTCCTATTGCACACGTATGCCACAAAACACATCCCAACACCTTCTAGCAAAGACAAAGGCGGAAATAAAAAGGTCAAAAGCCACAACTGTGATGTGCATAGTAAGCTGGATGGGGATTTTGTTTGGTTAGACTCCCAGAACATCACAGCAACTGGGTAAGCAGAGAGAGTGAAATCTCTTTTTTGTTTCTCCTGACAACAATCTCTGCTGACCTGGAAAGGCATCATCAAACACACGGCCAGAATAAAGAAGAGAGATGGTTTTTTTGCCTCTTAGATACAAGATGCTTTAGTTGTGAAGAAAATTATATATCGGATACATTTCAGCCCCTTGTTTTCCTCAGTTCTTAGTTTTCCCATGAGCATCTTCTTCCCTGGTGACATTTATTTGGCATGTCATTTCCCTCCAAAGCTCAGCCTGGCACAAGCTCCCCTTGCATTAGGTGCTACACAATATAATTCAACACAAGCAGGAAGCTCTTGCCACTTTTTCATTCTTCACTGATATTTGCCAGGTAATTTCTCTACATAATCCTCCATCTATTGAATGTGTATTAGGTGTCCTTCAGAAGAACCTACTGTCTCGAATTTGAGCTGTTTTAATTGAAAAAATAATATATTTCCTGATATTTCCGTGGCCCTGAATACATGAGATAAGGTTCCAGGCTGAGATTTTCTGTGGGGTTATCTCTAAGGCTCCAAACCTCAGCATCTGAGTAGCTCATTCTATCTCTGTGCCATTGATTCTGTGCTTCCTGGCTTTTGTCTACCTGCAGTAATCTCCTGACAGCAGAACTGGAAACAGCTTCATGTCACTACTTAATGATTCTGTGCTAAGGCAGGCACTGGAACTCGGCAGAAGGTGGATTTTATTCCTGTTCAAAATGAACAAAGCCCCCTCCTGTGATAGTTTTCCTAGATGTGTCCACCCCCGCCTGCCTTTCTTTTCTGTCAGAAAAGGAGGTTCCCAAGTGATTTATCTTTTGCTTTTCAAGCAAAAAGTTGATACATTTTTTGCAGCTGTCAAAAAAAGAGAAGAGGGTAATTGTCAAGCAACTATTCTTATTTAACTGGAAAAGCAGCAGAAAGTGGCTGTTTGATGCTCTGGTAACATTCTTCTCTAACCTCCTGAGACTCTTAGATGGTCCCTGAACATCTGGATCACAAGAATACACCAAGACCATTATTTTCCAGCATAAACCCACTCTTGCAATAGAGAGTTCCTATCATCCACTTCTAAGAGAGACAGACACCTACTCACATACTCACTGAGACTTGTACCAAAATAAATCTACAGAAGAAAAGGGAACTAATCCAAAGACACTGCCCAGTCTTTGCTTTTCTTGCAAAGCACAACTCATGGAGCTGCTTGCTGTTCCCACTATTATTCCTGCTAATCCATTAATGAAGAGATCTGATCATCCAGAGCAAAAATACTCCAAATAAATATATATTCAAACTAATAACCATCAAATAAAAGAATAAGTATTTCACCATCCAGCTGGCTCTCTCGACATACACCTTATCTGATTTATCAGGAACAGGAAGTACAACTGACAGAGCAGAGTGGGAGGACTGCCATTTCCACACTTGGAAAAATCTGGGATTTTCACAAAGTACAACATGTCCTGTCTTGCCTGCTCCAACTGGTTCGAGGGAATTTGGGAGGACCTGAAATAGATAACAGGCCTAAGGAGGTCTTTTGCTGACAGCAGGTGGGCTTGGGATTAAAAAATGACCCTTTCAGAAAGTCACTTGCTCTGAGTCTCCATCCCTGTCTACAAAAGGAGGGACACAAACCTTCACCCAGATTAGGCTACAAGCTCTCTGGGACAAGGGCTGTCCTGTCTGTCTAATATTTGCCACAATGTGGCCCTTTCTCACACATCACCCAGAAACAAAGAGTTTTTAATCAGAGAATCACACCTGCCAGGGCAAACATTTCCCTTGTGCATAAATGAAAAGATGATCTGTAAGGTCCCTTCCAACCCAAACCATTCTACGACTCTGTGATTTGATCCAACTCAAAATTAACACTGTGGGAGGGAAAAAGGCTTCCAACTGGATAAACTCTTTGTTCTACTTTACTATGTAACTTCATGAACAATCATGCCCTGGGCTGGGACGTGCTGTTTCTGATGGTGACAAGGCCTCACTAACCAGGGGAAGTGTTTTAGAGCAGATTTAAGTGCATCCCTGCTCTGAGATGCAGACAGGTTCTCCTGACCCACAAAGCAAAGCTTGCAAAAACCAGTTTATGCAAACTCTTCACCCATTTGACCTCCAACAATCTTCACCCACCCAAAGAGCTGCTGTTTTCATTAGAGAGGGCTCAGGCCACTGGAGCCAAATCAGGTACCACTCTTCAGCTGAGCCTTAGCAGCAAGATGCTTAGATAAGCACATTTTGCCTGTGGCACACACAAGGTAAAACCTTTCACATTGACCAGTCTCATGTTTGTTACCTCACCTCCACAATCACACTTAAAGCCTCTGCCCTCAGCCATTTGACTGAATAAGCTCTCCCCCAGCTGCCCTCTTCTCCCTCAATTTATCCTGTAAATTTATATTGCTGCCTACAACAGCAGTATCCGAGTAAATCGCAATGAGACAGTTCTTTAAAGCTGTTTTCTAATTATAAAGCTAATTTGAAATAAACATAAGCAGAAACAACCTCAGAGAAACCCACACATTTTATGTGCAGCGTGCTGCATCCCAGGAAATCTCCACTGGAAACTGCAAGGAACCAAATTGGTAAAAGTAACAAAACACATCCAATGAACACATCAGTCACTGAAATGAGAGCTAAACCCCACAGACATAAAAACCAACCAGTTACTTACAGTTTTGCTGTGGTTCTGGAGGGAATTTGAGACGGATAATGGCCAAGATTATGAAAACAACCACGGGCCAGGAAATTAAAACAAACGACCATACCTATAAAACAGCAATGAAAATATATCGGTTACGTTTGTTGCGTTGATGTGTCCCAGAGCCCCTCTGGAATGTACAAGTAGTGCCCTAAATGAGTTACGAGGTGCATTGCAAATCACACCTGTCTCGGGATGCATACAATTAAAACCCAAGCATTATCTGTGCAGGAAGAAAAACTACCTGAGATTTTGGGAGCAAATAACAAGGCTGAAAACAACACAAGGCTTCGTGTGTTTCATTGTGGTGGATAATTACTAGGGACAGTGTTTGTGCAGCTTTGGGACACTGCTGTGTAAAAGTAAGAGCACTTTTGGAAGCACAGGGCTTTTGGACACACCGATGGTGAGATAAAAGAGCTGAGCTGTGAAAGGTTGGTTTCACTTTCGGGGAAAGACACTGCTCAAGTAAGGGGTAAATATGGCTTTGATTTAATTATACCCAAAAATTAGAGTGTTTGACAAATCTACAACAGTTTACTCCAAAAACTTTCACTGTTCTTCACAGACAGTTGAGCAGAGCTCAAAGAAAGGATTTTTTCATAGTGGTCCTTTGCAAGATGTGGAGCACAAGTACAGTGAGGGAAGGGGTTTATGGAGCTGTGCAACCAGGCAACCACAGAAGTCACGTTTGAACACCCATCACCAAGGTCTCTCATAGGAGCTTCTGACCCCAGCAACCCAAATCCCTGACACCTTTCCTATTCCAGACCACAGCTGAGATGAACCATAGAATGGTTTGGGTTGGAAGGGATCTTGAAGCCCATCCCATTCCACCCCCTGCCACGGGCAGGGACACCTTCCACTATCCCAGAGGATAGAGCCCCGTCCAACCTGTCCTTGGACACTTCCAGGGATGGGGCAGCCACAGCTTCTCTGGGCAACCTGTGCCAGGGCCTCACCACCCTCACAGGCAAGAATTTCTTCTATATATCTAACCTAAGATGGAAGAGAAATGATGTAGAATTGGGCTGGTATGTTGAAAAACACAGGAACTTCTATAGAACACTTGTGTCTGACATGAGTGTTGACCATTTCAATGGATAAGAATTAAGAAAATGCAGACTGGTAATCACCTAGTAGTGAAGTACACTACATTAGTTGTGTAGTAAACCAGTCTAGGGAGGAGGCCCAAAATATTAAAACTACAAGCCTTGGAGTTTGGTGAACTAGGGAAATGCAATTATTCAATTAATCAACTACTTTTGCACTAGCTGCCATGCTTATTAGATTAGAGCTTTCCATCCATCAGGAGTTAAGCTCAAGCTACTCCGTGCTGCAAAATTGCTGTGCCATCTTCATGCCAATTTTTGTAACTGCAAAGATGTCTTTCTTCAAAATAATCCCATTTTTCATCGTTGTGCTGCTGTTTTTTTCAGATCAGCACATATTACCCAAAACTGTTTTTCCAAAGTAATTCCAAGCCCGTAACCATGTTTTCATTTCCTGTAACACTTACTGGAACATAAAACCAAACAGACAGACAAACAAATCCTGGAGAGCAATTCAGCTTAAAGATGGTTGTTTTACAGCCACTCCATCCCTATCATCCCTGATGAGGTGACACAGGCTTGAAAGCAGGAGCAAATTCATGCCCCAAAATAGGCAAGTGACAGACATCAAACCACAAGGCACCTCCCCACACACGCCTTCACAGAGGGCACTCCTATAATTTAAGCATTCAGCAACATTTTAGCTTTTACAGACAGCTCCTGCCTTTATATATACGCTGGTAACTTGTAACAAGATCCATGGCTGAAACCAACATATTTTTATAATTTTTTGTATCAGATGCTTTCCCTGTAATCAGTCCCCAAACCTGCAGTTTAACTGTGATTAATTCACATGCAAACAGTATAATTAACGCAGCCTCCTTGTTTAGTGCTACACAGGCTAAAGTAAAATTATGGGGTAACAGCACAGAAACTGATATTAGTCAGAAGCTGCCTAAAGGAAGGGCCAGACATCTGTCACATTCTTGGGGCAATAAATGAATGCTGATAGTTTCTACTCAGGGAAATGGTTGTGCCTCCCCATTTTCGGTGCTTATACTCCCCACTTTTTAGACAGCCCTTCCCTTAGTATCTCTGTCCTTTGACTTAATTGGATTTAATAGTAGCTGGGCACATCAATTGCAACATCAGAGCATTCCCACTGTCCCAGGCATTCCTGGGCAAAGACAGCCACCCTGCCCAAACTGCTTGCAGGTTGAACATGTTGACTCGAGTGGAATCATAACCAGCCTCACTTTGGCTCTTGGGACATTAAGAACTGTGATGTCAGTTGCATAATCCCTTGGTTGCTGCATTATTTCACTGCTAAAAGTTGATTTAATCTCTCAGACCTCACCGAATGTCTCTGGGTGTGGGCACACAGAAATAAAGTGTAGAGCAAAAGGTAGAAGCCAACGTGTTTGCCAGCCCTGGAGAGGCTGATGAACAGGAGAGCACTCGAGTCTGGAGGGGTGGGATGGGAGCTGCCTGGTGAGGCCATCCCAGGGCATTCCAGTCAGTCCTGGAGTAGGGCAGCCAACACCAGTGCAGCAGCAGGAACCACCTTCACTCCTTAGCAAAAACTCAGAAGCACAACAGAACACTTCCCTCCCTCCCAGAAAAAGCTCTCTAACAGCCTGGTCTGCAAAGGAAGCCAGATTACACAGGTAAGAAACACACAAGCAGAAGGGCAGAAATCAGGATGTGTTTGGGAGCTTTACCTCCTCGCACCCTCTCCAGTCTGAGCAAGATCCCTAATTTGGAGCAAGAGAGGGAAATGAAGGAGAGTTGCAGGGCATGCCTGCCATAAAATAGTCTGTAGTGGCCAGATTTTTATTTTAATTGACATTTCAATTCTACAGAGTTGATATTTCAACTCCACAGGAAAGCAGAATTAAAGCAAGTGAGACTGGTCAAAGCACAGGTAAGGCTTAGGTTGGCATTTACTCTGGGTACACAAGAGCGGAGAGAGACCCAAGCCTTCTGCCTTTAATGAGGCAGGCTGTTACAATTTCTCTTGAGAAATTAGAGGTAATTTATTGGGATTCTTCTGCATCTCAAAAGAAGTGTGTTTTGCAGCAGTGAAGAATAGTTCAGGGTGCACAGCACATCCACAGCTCCTATGGAGCATCAAAGGGAGTCAGAGGAACTCAGCACCTCCCTGAATCAGGCTCCAAAAGTGAGAGGGAGAACAGAGGAGGCAAGAACTGACATTGCAGAAGCACATGGTGACATGGGGCCTTTCACTCCATCCCTGTATCACACCCTCCATGGCCACTTCTCTTCTGTCAGCATTTTCTGCACCTGCCAAGGCTTCCATTCCACCAAGGCAAGCTTCAACCCACCCTGTTTGGATTACTAGCAAGAGGACAGATTGTGTTTCCATGAACCTCAGGATGTTTCTGCTGCTCCAAAACTGGACTGGGACAAAACTGGGCAGGTTTTGCCTGGCCACACAATGCCACCAAAGGAACATTCTCCTCCTTGGTACTGCTGCAAGTCAGATTGCTCTCTGGACACTGCTGGCAATGGTTTATTTTGACTTGCAGCACACTGGACTGCCCTGAAAGTCTGTCCTACCTGCATCTCTCTGAGCTCCTTTTTTCTTCGTCCAACCTTTACAAATGGATCTGTGTAAGGGCATCTCCCACTCTCCCTCAAATCCCAGGAGCTCCTTGGAAGCTGTACGCCAACCACGGGTCCTGCTCACACGGGAGCAGATAAGAACTGCAGCCTGAAATCAGGCCTGCCCATGAGTTTGTGCATGGTTTTGCTGGCACAGCAAAAGGAACAAGAGTGGCATGCCTGGTCCTCGGTCTGGACTCCTGAGCCCTCATGCACAAGCTCCAATGCAAGACCCAATTACTTTGACTTTAAAAGACCCACCTTCACTTCCATGCCATTCCCATCCTTCTCTGTGCCTCTATCACCAGCCTTCCATTTTAACACCATGACCTTCCTCTCCCTCAGTGCCCCCCTTGCCGCTCAGCTCCCACCATTTCCAGGTTCCCCCTCCTCTGCTCCTGTTCCCACACTCACCGGCTGCCTCTTGACACTCAGCCAGTTCTTCCACAGCAGGATCCTCAGGTGCTGAGAGAGCGCAGCCATCCTGGGCTCACCCAACCAAGAGCGAACGGGCTGCGTATTCTTCCTCCCCGGGCTTAGGAGGCAAAAGAGGAGGCTCTAACCCAAACGGGCATCCAGCATCCAATATCCAAGCCTCTGTCCCTTCCCCACAGCATAGCTCTGGAGCAGCTACTTCATCCACTTGTGGCTGCTGCGCTCGCAGTAAGCGTAGCTCTCGTCCTCACAGCAATAGCTCCTAGCAAATTCAACAGGTTCTTCCTCTCCGGGCGGGCGGGCGGGAGCAGCAGCCTGCCTCCACTTGTGGTAATTACAATATCCAGCCTCTCCTGGATGCCCGGCGTTCAAGCCCTAACCGATAAAATGGATAGCATTCCAAAAAGATGCTTCTGCTTAAACAAAAGGTGATGCACGCCTCCTCCTCCCCATGATGAAACCACCTGTCTGCCCACACAGCGCTTCTGCTGGAGAGGTGTCAGCAGCAGCAGCAGAGTTAGGCTGCTGGCCAGGCCGCTCCGACTTCCCTGGGTTCACAGGGAATGGCTGGGAAGAAAGTGTCCACAGCCACAGCACGTATCTTCCTGGCATTGTTGATTTGGAATTAGGTGTTTGGGTTGTTGTTTTTTTTTTTTTTTTTTAATTAAACCTACCCATCCAAGGAAATTAAATGAGGGAGCTGAAAAATGTAAATAAATGAAAATCTCAGGGGCTGATCTAATTCCTCAGCTTCCTGCATCTTTGCTTTCCTCCAGATCAGTCCTAGGGTTCTCACTGGCTGAATTCGATGTAACACACCCAGTCAACCCCCTGGGAATGGACCAGCTCTCACAAAGATTTCAGAGCACTAGTGTGGCTTGAACACTTGTTGTTGAACTGATCATTGAATTTTTCAAGCTAGTGATAAGACATCCAAAAGCAACAGCCAGAGATGAGAGGAAAGAGAAAAGGCAGGTCCAGAGGGAAGAGATGACAGCACAGGGAGCTCATTGCTCCGAGGACTAACACAAATCTCAACTCCAGAGATGTCTGATGGGCTCTGGTCCCCCTTGGAGAGGAGCACGGACACCCAAGTGTCCTGCTTGGTAACACCAAGATCACCCTCAGAGCACCCAGGGCAAGCCATGGAAGACATCATTATTCTCAGCATCTTCCATAAAAGGAATCAAAAAATATTCCTGCACACGGCATTTCTTCCAGCCACAAAATAACTTTGTGCCTCAAAAATGAAAAACATCTTGAAGGAGTCCTTGCCAAACGCCACCCAGGGGACAGAAGTGGAGGTGGCAGCAGAGGAGTTTTTATCTAAGGTTTGCTAAAAGCACCAAGTGAGAGGAAAAGAGAGAGAGGGGAAGAGAGATGTGGTGCTTAGTGAAGAGAAACAGCTTCTCCAGATTGGTGAGGAAGTACTTCAAAGCTGGGAATAGCAACAGATCCAGAGCAGTCCCTGCCCCACATACCTTCAGTCTAAATAGACTGGACATTCCAACAGTGGGAGTGAAGCTGCAGCTAAAATTAACCTAAAAGGCTTCCCTGGTATAGTTGTGATAGCAATGGGATGAAACCCAAATGTCTAAGCTCCCAGCTCTACATCCCCCTTTTTCTTTCCTACCAAATGTCCTTAGGAGAGAGAGGGATCAGGCTTGGATCTGTGAATCCAGAATGAGCACTGCTCCTCAGGACACTGTTCTAGTTCAGCTCCACATAAGAAGCACAGTTGGATTCACTGCATTGTTCCAATCAATTTGCAGACCTCGTTCACTTCCTCTCTGGGGCTGAAAAATTAAATCCAAGTATCGATAATTCTGCTCTGAGGGAGTAAGAGAGAAGAAATTTATAATTTCACCATTCACTGCCTTGCCAAGATCTTTTAAGGCAAGTCTCTGATTGCTTCTTTTTGGTATTCAGTCAAACAACTGTTTCAAAAGAACACTATGATTTGGATAATAATTTTCCCAAGCAAATGCACATCCTTACTTCCTTTGTGAACCGAGTCAACAAACATTCCCCTTGGGAAGTACCCAAAGGATAATTTGTTCGAGTTCACCACTGTAAAATGAGAATAACTCAATGTCAGTTGGCTGTCAGAGCACCTGCATTCAACTCCCAAAACACCACAGTATTCCGGTTCCAGAACACAAGATGAGAACTATATTAAGCCATTATACATTTTTGCTTTTTAATTCCTTTACTGAATGATTCCTGCAGATGGCACAGGAGGCTGTGAACAAAGTGACCAGAGCAGACAGATGCCCCAGTGTGCCAGTGTGCATATAGCCAGAGGGGAAGAGGAGGGAAAGGCCAAATTCCTTATTTTGCTGATAAATCCCCAGTTGGCTTATTCCTTTGGTTGAAGAACTAGGGCTGTTCTGGGCTGAAGGGCAAACTAGTGGTTCAGATCACTGAGGAGAAGAACAGCAGCATCTATTTCTGTGGCCATGAAGCTGAGGAAACTCTCAGGGGAGCTGTGAACTGTGACTTCCCCCAAAGCAGGTGCTTAGAGCCATGATTCACCACCTGTACTGCAGCAGTGGCTATGGCTCAACACCACACAGGGCCTGTAGCTTCCAGGGCAGACAGACTCTCCCCGTGCACCAAGAGCTCACAAGCTCTGAGAGCTTTCATTGGGATGCTCTTCCAAGGAGAGGGATTTTTACTTCAGTAACAATGAACGCACTCATGGTTCCCAAGTGTGCCAAGTTACCTCTGTGAGGAATGAAAGCATAGGGAAGTGATGCAAGATGGAATTGGTAAGAGGATAAAGTCCATGAGTGAATGATCTGCTTGCAGGAGGACATGTCCTTATGGGTCCTGACATGTCAGGGCAGGCAGCTGTGAGTGCCACAGGCAGCAGCAAGGAGGGATCCACAGAGAAAACTGCTGTGGAGGAGCTGCTGCAACCAGGGCTGTGGGGGGCTCTCTCCAGCCCTGACACACCAGGAGGATGCAAGAAATGGCCGGCCCTTATGGTTAGTGTTTCACTGGTAGCTTGGCCAAAACAACAGCTCCACAGGCCAGAAAGCCAACAGCACCATAAAATGCAAACAGCTGTCTGCTCATGAACACTCCAGGCTTGACTTTGGAACATAAGGGGAGCTGGAGCAAACCTGACAGGGCAGAATATTTACCCCCTTGAAGTAGCAAGAAAGAAAAAACCCCATTCCGCTGGCTACCAGTAAAACCCCAAAACACAACACTAATCTTGCAGTGAGTCTGAATGCTACAGCTCTAACCCACAGCAGAGACTCCCAAGGCACAGAGGCAGACAGTGGCTGGGTGCCCTCAGGGACCCTGGGGGAGAAGGACACCAGCAGTGAGTGGAGGTGCACAACAGATGAACTGCCAGGGCACAGAAACACAGGCAGAGCAGAATGAACTGAAGGAGATCTGCAAGGGGAGCGATGGGGTGACTCCTGAGGAGGCAGGACTCTGAACTTGGTACTTTCCTCTTACAGGGCTTGCAGAATCTTTAGTTACTGAACTGAGCTCAGGAGCAAGTCCAGACTGTGCAAGATGGGCTTTCCTCATGGCTTGTGTAAGCCAATACTGACCAAATGTTTGACACACTCTCCCTAGGGATTGCAGAGATGCTTATACATAGACTTCAGCTGTAATCCCTTATCCACAACCCGAGCCAGGCCAAGGAGTGCTGAGTGAGCAGCTGCAGCCCCACTGCTGTGTGCAAGCTGCAGGACACCCACAGACAGTGCAGAGCAGACCTCCCTGCTCAAAGCTAAGTGCACAATCACACACCCTGGTGGGTGGCACTTCACCAGTGTCACCTGCAAGGCAAGGCCCTACGAAATACCCGTGTCACCATTTCTACCAGAACTCTGCAGGAAAAGCCTTCATGCCATGGGTACTACTCATTTTCAGCTCAAAGCCCTTGGCTGCTCATAGTCCCCTATCAAAGGACAGGCTACCAAACCAAGCCCAATTTTAGGATGTTCTGCAACCAGAATCAGTAGAAATCAGAGAACCTTTTCACTGAAAGGATCATCAAGCACTGGAACAGGCTGCCCAGGGAAGTGGTGGAATCACTGGAAGTGTTCAAAAATGTGTGGATGTGGCACTTGAGGATGCGGATCCACAGTGAACATGGTGGGTCGACAGTTGGATTTGATGATCTTAGAGGTCTTTTCCAACATTAATGATTCCATGATTCTAACACCACACGCCCTTGTAGCACTGAGCAAGGTAAAAGTTAAAAGTCTACGGCCAACTCGAACCCCTGCCCTCCTCATAGGTAGAGAAGCAGTTGCCTGAGGACTTGACAGCATTAGGCAACATGATGCACAGCACTGGATGATGCTGTAAGTGGTGTTGCTGTTAGTCTGACACCACTGCCACCTGCTCAACGATAAAAAAGGCTTCTGTTGAGCAGCCCACGGCATTCCCCAGCACTTACTCTATAGGTTGCTCCTCATTCCTTCCAAAGGCATGGCAGGAGACTGGAAATGTAAATTCCTACACATTTCCTGAGTGCCTAATTTCAGGCACCTGAACAAGGCACAGTTTTGAGAGAGATGCTCACTCAGCATCTAAAAAAAAAAAAATCTGAGCCTTCAGAAAAACTAAAAGGGTCAGCAATATATTTTTAGTCACTAGCACTCTGCCACCAGCCACACTTCCCCGATTTATTGGTGTTTTTTCCCCTATTAAAGTGCATTTGCAAAGCAGCCCCTACTAATGGCAGTATTCCCTCCAGTGATTCGTTAGTGTCATCAAGGATTTTGTCACTCACACAGGGCCCACTCCAAAGAGTTCAAGGAGAACTGATTTTTGGCCCAAAGCCCTTGAAGATTAACTCCTTATTTCTACAGAGCAGCCTTGTTTCCAGGAGCAAGCCCCCAGACCAAGCAGAGTTTGGGGATACTCTGGTATCAGAGCAGTTAAGCACCAAAATTAAGACGTCTGAGCTTCCTGCAAGTGAATTAGAGGCACCAGAGGCTGAAACATTTGGGACAGGATTTGCAGATGTCAAAAACATTGTGCAGGAGGAGACTTAGGGAAGGGCAGGGAAATGCACCTTTTGGTTCCAAAGCCATGGTGCCTCTGTTCAGAAGTGCCATGTTACCAGCCAGCCTTCCACCCAACCCACTTGCTCCCAAGGTCACCTTCAGCTACATGTGGTCCTCACAAATCCAGAGCTCCCTGAGTCATTTCCCACCACGCCCAGCAGTCAGGGCTTTATTTGTGAGGCTCCCACACACACACACCTACCTTGCCACAGGTTGCTTGCAGGCTTCCCACTCCCCCTTTTCTATTGATTGCAAACTCCTGTGATACCATCCATAGAAAACACTGAACCAGGATTAAAAGTTAGTCAGAAAAGAGCTGTGGGCACAAAATGGACAGTGAAAGGCAGCTGGTCCTCATAGATCCTGGCAGCCAGTTTAGTCTCTCCCTTAGTCTCTCCTTGGTACAGCAGAGGTTCACTAGTACAGCCACACTCCCCCTCTATTCTACCCTCCTGCTCATCGAATAAGCCCAGCAACATATAGTTTTTCAGAATTAAATAAACCACTGACTTGGGGTTTGTTGTGCTCAGACAGTGTAGTGCCTCCATAATTAAAACTCTTTCTTAAAAGCCTTATTCCTGGGTCCAGGGCCCAACTTTCAATCTACACAAACCCAGTGAATCCCAGGGCTGCCAAGTGGGCGTTCCCTGATGCAACAACAGACGTGTCCATGTCCACGCAAACTTTGCTCCAGAGCCAGGCTTTGTAAAACCAAGTGCATCATACCATGGAATTTCATTAGCATGTCCTTTAACCCTTCCTTCAGATGATTAGCAATATCAAGACCAGACCTAATGCCAAGGCTTGCAACAAGAGGAGGCAGCTCCCAGGGTCCAAACCCTGACATTTCTTATTTATCATTCTTTGTGCACTCAACTGGTTTCCAATCTGCATGGCAATGCTCATGTCCCATGAGTGAACCTGGACAGCTGACAGATGGACTAATTAGGGATCACACTGTTTATGGCAAGACTGATAACAAGGTCACAGCAAGGTCACTGTGAAAAATCAATTTGACTTAGCAAAGAGAAATGGGTGTTTCCGAGGCTGGGGAAAACTGTGCTTTTCCAACTCAAAGTGTCAGCAAAGCTGCCAAAAAAACCTCCAACAAATCAATTTCCAAAGCAAGAGGCCTAAGGACAGACTGTGAGGATAAGGCAACAGCAGAGGCAGGATGCACTTGTGACAAGACCTGTATCATGAGTGGGCTGTTCTGTATGCAACGGTAACATGAGTTTCCTAAAACATTAAAATCGTATTAAGTTTAAAAATTAACTACATTGGCATATCACAGGAAGTTAAATCCTTAGTTATGTGGATTTAGTAAAGGTTATTTCCTATGTTGCATAATCAATGCAAGCTTGGATTCACAGGAGGTTGACTTGAAAAAGTACAAAAAATTAACAGTAAGCGTGTACATCCTGATAGACACCACAGAGCATGAAGCCAAAAAAGAATGAACAGAAACAAAAAAGAACACCCATCTTGCTTCCCCTGTATAAAATTGGGACCAGAGGTAAAGCAAGAGTTCCACTTTCACAGAGGGTCCCACTTGATTTTATTGAGCTATTCAAAATGCAACCAACTCGGCTGAAAACCTGCTCAGTGCTATAAAGACAGCCAAAGCAAAGCTTGGTTTAGCTCCAGAGTCCTTGGCCAAGCACATACCTTGACAGCAGACCATTTCAAAGCCCAGCAGCTCCAGCAAAGGCCCACAAAATCTTGGCTGACACATCCTGAAGCCCACAGAAGCCTAGTGAAATGGAGAACATCACTAGGCTGTTGAGACAATAGAACCCCAAAGTAGCAACAGGAAAAAACATAAACTAAGGTTATTATGGGATGATAAACCACCTACTTATGGTGCAGTTTGCTCAGATTTAGTAACTGAGTTGTGAGCACTATTTGTTCCCCCCATAGCTGGCGTGCATTCATACGTGCTCCTTCCCACATGGATCTTCTGTTACCTAAGCAAGCACAAGGTTCTCATTCCAGGCACTTATCATATTCTTTCTCTTCTGCCTGATTGCATATTCCTATAAAATATCTACAAGTCTGGTCATTTCTGTGGGATTCATCCACCAACAGGTTTGGATGCTATAGGGAAAGGTGAATAAGCAACCCCACAGACTTCACTTCTAGAAGCAAACAGCAATCTGAAAGCACAGTCTAAGGACATGGAGCCACTACACTGCTGTTTAATAGGTTTCTAGGGTGACTATCCATCACCAAGTCACCTGGGTGTTATTACAAAATCAGCTAATTAAAACCACACCCTGCGATCTAAAGGAGCATAGGGAGTGCTGATGAGTAATGAGGAGTTACACAAGGCCTGTCAGCCTCCTAGGGCTGGGAATTTGCTGTGGAGAAAAATACGTGTTGTAATAATCTCATAGAAGCACTACAGTGATGGAGGAGCACAGGCAGGAGCAGAGAAGGCCTTCCTTGCCTACAGAGTATTTCTGAGAGCTGCTTTATTTACAGCAAAGGAAAGGTTGAAGAACTTTTCCCTCTCCGGGTCATTGATAAAAGGCAGATGTGCCAAAAGAGGGTCTGGTTCTGACTCCCACAATGGAGATGGGCAATGTTCATTGAATGGGTGAGGGAGGGAGGCTCAGCAATGAGCCTGGGAGAGCCTGCTCAGCCCTCCTTTCCCCAGTGACTGGCACCAGGCACCATTCCTGGGAGGAACCAGCCTGCTCCTTCAGGAAGGCCTCTGAGCTGATTCACCGAGCACAGGAGAAGGGCTTATTATAAGGCATGGCCTGGGTTTATGGCCTGGGTTTCCAAACCTGTGTGAGCCTGGGCACAAGGCACACAGGGTGATCTTGGAGAGCTGGGGCACGGGCTGGGGAAGGGCTCCCTGGGAGGTGCTGGGAGATGTGCTGCCATCTACCTGGGCCTCACCTGCACACCTGACCTGGCTCCCTCACTGGTGCTTCCACAGTGTGCCCTTATCTTGGGAGGTGTCTGATACACACTGCGCTCTCTCTTTAGCTGTGAGATGCCCATCCCTAGATCACCAGGCCCCACTCTAGTTTTACACCTCAGAGAATTAACTTATCCAACAGTGCGCTGCTGTTTGACTTTCCAAAGAGAAATTACAGCAATATGAAGTCTAGAGTGACTTTGGAAGTTACCTTGAGTATGGAACAGAGAAATAAGGGGAGTTAATCTCAAGTGCTGTTGGATGGACTTGCACAGCAAGTCCAGCACCTCCTGGATAGCCACAGCTAGTCAATCACACCCAAACCAAGCTGTGTTTGGTGGGTGTATAGGGATCCACCATGCAGGGCCTCCCCAGCAGGTTAAACAGGTCCTCTTGGTACTGGTGCACTGTAAAGCTGAACAGCAGCTTGTGTGGAACCATAACTCCAGGACCTCTGGATGTCTGGCAGGCCTGGCAGAGCCCCTGACTGTTAGCAAGGTTGTTTGGTGACTGTATTCTGGGCTCCTTGGTCTGAAGTCCAGGACATCCCAAATGTCTGGTTGGGTTTTGCAGCTACCAAGTTGCAGAACTTGCCAGCGTTCTTGTCACCTGCAGTGTGGATGTCTGGAAATCTCCAGCAGGTGACCTCGTTTGTTACTTCTGGGTTTTTTTTCCCTTGCACAAATGAAATTTCGATCTGGGAAAACTTTTCAATTATAGAATACCCTACAAAACTCTGGGTATGTGTCCTTTTGGATGCCACTACAACTAACACAATCAGACATATATTCTGTAAGAAATTTATAGCCATGAAACACAGCTGGACCAGTGGTGAGGGCAGACAATGGAGCAGGGGACAGACACTGTGCCTGTGCATGAAGATTAATACCTCTGGGCAGGAAGTTACAGTCTGTCTACAAAGGGCCCTGAAGAGCTTTATTATTTATGGATAGTATCATTATTTAAAGTCCAAAGGTCTGCCCTTTTTCTCCAGCTTGTTCCAACAGACATCAAAGGGGGGACTCATCAGTGTCTTCCTCTCCATGGCCAGAAGGTAATAGTAACAATAGTAATCGGGGCCCTTTACAGTCAAAATGCTTAGAAAAAACCTTCTCTAATTATTTAATAATGAGACACTTGATGATGCACTGGAAGTAACATTCATTGCCTCCAAGAAAACAGAAGTAGCATCAGATGTCTGCTTGAGGAGAAAATGCCATGAAAGAGTGCACTCTGTGGACACTAATCCATGTAATCCTTTGTCAGGAGATAGCTGATGCCTTGTTTTCCAAAACTAATTCCAAGACAGACTATGATAGATATACATGTATGTCCCTAGAAATGGGTGAAAAAGCCTCAGTTTGTGCCATCCTGACAATTCAAAGACAGCAGTAAGGACCATGGAGGGCGGATGGGATTGTGTGTTTTTCTGGGATATAGCTCCTTCCTAGAAGTTAAAGCAGAGGATAAATGTGGAGATAACATCAAGGGTTAGTCAGATGACACAGCAAGGCTTTAACCTCCTCACCAGTGCAGGCTGTTTGACTTGTATGAAGAAACCCAGAGTGCACAAATAATATGGAATAGCAGAAATCATCAAACAACAGAAAAATGTCTTCTCTCAGCCCAAGAACAGCAGTACTGGGGACTCCATGGTACCTAAACACTGGCTCGATTTGACTACTGCAGCTATCACAGAACCAACATTTTATCTCCTGCATATACATGAAGTGAGTTAGGCACAGATTAATTTGGGAAAAGGGGAGCCTAGCAATCCAGTAAAATACTGCAAGCAAGTCTGTGCTGCAGGACTATATTCAGATTGCTTTGGGCACAAAGGTTGCTCAAGAGCTCTTGAGGCAGGCAAAATCCTTGGGGCTCCATTAATGTAAAACACTGTGTTCCTACAGCACTGGTATTTACAGAGACTTGCCCAGTCCTGTACATTAATGCCACTTGGATGCAACCTCCTACTAGTCCAAGTGGATGCTTTGTGACTGGGAAGTTACCTTAAATTTCGTGGGAAAGTTGATGAAAACCGTAATTTAAAACATCCTTATCAAGCATTGGTTAAACAGTGGGTTTGGGAAGGGAGGTAGATTTTGGACAAAAACCTCTCATGCCTGTAGAAGGGTGGAATAATTCACACACACACACTCTGGAGTGGGAGCACAGGTAGCTTCAGCAGCAGGAACAACACCCGTGCAGCCACAGTGAGGGGCATGGTGTGTCAGCTAAACAGGGACACATTTCCACAGCTCCAGTTTTCCTTGGAGTATGAGCAGGGCAAACTCAAAACTGCCTGCAAAATCCCCAGAAGAAACCATCTTAAAATTTATAGCCCTTACATAACCCAAAGCCCCACTTCTACGAGGATTTATACACATGCTTAACTCCACAAACAATTGACAAGTGGACCAGCTACCCACAAATGGGAAGAAAAGCCTGTGATGGCATTCCTACAGGATTGGGACACCAGCCTGTGGGAGCCACAGGCCTCTCCTGGATGGCAGGAAGGCCCTTTGCACGTTGTGGGTGCAATGCAAAGCACTGCAGCAGTCAAACCTTAAGAGAAACACTGCTTAGAACTATTTCATTATTCAAATCTCAGGAAAGCTGTGGAGTCAAACATCTACTTCTTACAGGAGAAAATGTGAAAACTTCACACAACCTTTTGCCTGGACTGGAAGCTGGGGACTTCCAGGCAAGACTCTGTAGCATACACTGCCTTTGAGCCTTTTTTTCTCATTTTCATAAAATTGTAGAATCATAGAACCGTTTGGGTTGGAAGAGACATTAAAGCTCATCTCATTGCAACCCCCTGCCGTGAGCAGGGGCACCTTCCCCTAGACCAGGTTGCTCAGAGGATGCACAACAAGAACCACTTGCAGCCATTTTTCCCCACAGACAACAATCAACACCTCTAAACCCGATTCCAAGTGCAGCTTGGGTCAAGTTTCCAAAAGCCCTCCCACTCCCTGTGTGTGTGCACAGTTTAATTTACTGTGGCTACAGAACGGCATTCGTAGGAGTACATTTAGTTTTTTCTGTTTTAATCTCCCAGGCAGTGCCAATCTGTGGCAGTGAGTGTGTCACAGCACAGCATCACTGGCAGTGATTGCACAAATAAGCCCTCAGTCTCTTGCCTCAGCGGTGTGTGTGACCCAGTGATCTTCAGCACGACACTCCTGGCGTTGTATTGCCAGCTCCAGAGACTTGTTTGGAGTCTCTTTCAGTGCCAGAGGTCTTTATTGCTAAATAGCCCTGGCTCTTGAGTAATACCTGTATCTAATGTACTCATACTGGAATGTCTGCTTGGGAGGTCGTGGAAATTCAAATTAAAACTGCTTTTATTTTTTTCCCTCCTCTTTTTTCCTTCTGCCTCTGAGTTTTCTCTTTGCTGTTTCCCATGCTGTAGCAGCCCTTAATGAAGCAGGCTGTCACCTCAGTGCTGCTCAGGCACATGAAAGAGATTGTCTGGAGGAGGGAGGAGCAAGGGGCAAGTCTCATAAAAGCAGCATCCAGCTTGTGCTGCTTTGACAAATGTGAAACAGTTCCATTCATCCCGACCATCTTATTAATAATCAAAATCCAGCCACAGAAGAAAGTGTTGTGGTAACACTTCATGTGGCTGTTTGGCAGGATGTATGTGGGGAGGACATGGAAGAATCTTATGAAGAAGAGCACCAAGGCCCAGGCAGGACTATTTCATATCTAGAAGAGGTCAAGAAAGGTTTCTGGGAGCCAGGCTTTGGAGAGGAAGTAGAAATCATGCTTTTGAACATCCTGTATCAAAGGTCTCTTGAACGTGCCACTGTTGCCTCTGGTACTTTTTGCTAGGCAACAAAAATCTTCCATGGCAGCTACAAGGAGTCTTACTACTGGGGGAAAAGTCCTAACCAGTCTGGTGCCTCTCAGAGCTTTTCAGCAGGCACTCTACAGGAGCACCAGCAGTTTACTGGGAGCAAATCCTGCACTGCATTCTGAAAGAACATTTGCAGGTTTATGCTCTCAGGTACTTCATTTTTCTCCCTGAAGTTCCTGGTGCTGGGATCTGGGGTAGGAGTGAGAGTACCTTCTTCACTTGAAGCAGAAGATTCATTTTCAGCTCCCACAACTGAAAAGAAATGCTGGAAACAATAAACTCTAAAAAGACACGGACATTACAAGGCCACCACAGTTTTTGAATTTGGGGTAGTGAAACTGAACCTGTGGTTGTCTCTCTGCCTGTTGCACATGAGAATCTGATTCTCGGAGTTATGCTCCCATGATCATTGAGGAGAAGCACACTAAATATTACCTATCCAGTTAATGCTCCAAATGTGATCACCAAATATTGCAATAAGCCACTCTCAAAAAAGTTACAGATTCAGTATTATTTGCAGAAATAGTAACAACCAGCATTTGGCAGCCTCTGAGAAACCTGTTATTTTCTAATGGGCTGTTCCTGGTGACCCCAAATAGACAAAATTAACCTAATAAGGTACTCATTATGTATCATGTACCAGCTTGTGCAAGTGTCAGTCCAGAACAGGGGACCACACCTGACCTTTTAATAGACAACATTCTTCTAACATCCACTTTCTAGCAGGCTGTGTTGTAAAGCAGCTTAGCCTTTATCCTGGTGGCTGATCAAAATATGCCTCCTCCCCTCTAGTGCCCAGCATCCCACTTGTGCTGCACATTCCCACCACACCTCCCCAGTCCTGTTCCTCTGCTGAAGGGCAGAAGGTGCACTGTGTCTCCTGGGCACTCCCAGAACATCTGTACTGCAGGTACCTGCCACTAGAGAAGAACAGAAAAGGCATCAAGCACAGAAGCATGGGATGTGTGGCAGGTCAGTGTGTGCTGGGATGGCCCACCCCTTGTCCAGGGGAGCCTGCCCCACATCAAAGCCCACGGATCAATGGGAAACACTGCCCAGGTCAGGGCCCTGACGCTCCCACTGACGCAAACTGAGCTGCAGCTGTTAAAATGTCACTGCCTGTCCTGCCCCCCCTGCAGGGAACAGCAGCAGCCTCTGTGCCAGCGCTGCAGCGCCCCCGTGGCACCCACCTCTGCTGGCACCCCACACACACCAGCCAGGCTGCAAATCAGGAGCTGGGAACACCGGGATGTGTTCCTGCTGCAAGGCTAGCCACTCTTGGTGCCTTCTCTGTCAGCAGCTGGGACCCCTGAAGTCTGATCTGCCAGGGCTTCTGTGGTGCGGTGAGTTCAAGGTTTAGCCCTATGCCTCAAAACCATCAAAAACCATTACTAATCTCAGCAGCAACAGGGGTTTGCCAATGGGCAGTGGCAAACCAGCTGCCTATGAAAGAAATCATCGTACTGCATCGAACACTGACTCCTGAGTCAGGGCAGCAAAGCACGAAGCTATAACCAAAGTCTGCAATTACCCAGCAGCCCTGAAAATCCCAGGACTTGTTCCCAGCTCCTGCCGGTGCTTTGGGAAGTTCCTCTTCTATGGCTTTGCTGTGGGGCTCAAAGCACCTTCCCCACTGTGGAGGACAGAGCCATCTGCTCCGATCTGGTGGGACCCCACCTGCAGAGCTGCCTCCAGCTCTGGGATCCTCAGCACAGGAAGGACAGGGACCTGTTGGACAAGTCCAAAGGAGGTCACCAAGAGGGTCAGAGGGCTGGAGCACCTCTCCTATGAGGAAAGGCTGAGAGAATTGGGATTGTTCAGCCTGAAAAGAGAAGGCTTTGGGGTGACCTAATTGCAGCCCTCCAGGACCTGAAGGGGCCTACAGGAAAGATGGGGCAACACTATTTACAAAGATTTGGAGTGACAGGACAAGGGGGAATGGCTTCACCCTGACAGAGGGCAGGGTTAGATTAGATAAAAAGAAAAAATTCTTTACTGTGAGAGAGGTGTGGCCCTGGCACAGGTTGCCCAGAGAAGCTGTGGCTGCCCCATCCCTGGAAGTGCCAAGGCCAGGCTGGATGGGGCTTGGAGCACCCTGGGATAGTGGAAGGTGTCGCCGCCCATGGCAGGGGGTTAGAATGAGATATCTTTAAAGTCACTTCCAACCTAAAACATTCTGTGATTCTGTCTCACACCCAGGGGAAAATCACAGCCATTCACCTGAAGTGATGCCATGTGGTGCTCTCACTACCTGTTTGGAACCCCATGGGCTCCTGCATCCCCTTTCCAGGGTCTTCCCTGTCCCTGTGTGTCTGCCTTTACCTCAGGTGGTCAGTGAGGTGAGGAGGACCCAGTCAGCTAACTCCTGAGTCCTGCTAACCAACACAGATGCACAATGGTAACCAGCTCTGTCTGTGGCTCGTGAAAGACCAGCCTACATAGGCTGGGGGATTTTTTAATATGAAAGGTCCTTTCCTTTGGGGTACAGTTTCCTCTGACTTGAATCAATGATCATTTGTTACATTAATTCAGAGACAGAAATCAGCTACACCACATTCATGCTCTTTAATTGTCCAGCCTGAAAAATCAATGCTTTTATTGAATTAGCCAGTTGCCACAGCAAGTTTTCTTTGATTTCTATGGCTCCTATGAATCAGTAGTAGTCTGCCATTGCCTCTAAGTGGAGCAAAGTCAGACCTCAAGTTATGATGCTAAATGAAAACACAAACCTTCCTGCAGAATTCTGTCCATTAGGTGGATATGGAACCACTTGCCAATTTGCTGAAAAAGTATCTCCACAGTCTTCTTCCCCTGCCCCACCAACTGCTCTCAGCTCATAACTCCACCCCAGTTTATCAATTCTCACCTCCCACACTTAGTATCTTCTGTTTTCCTGCTTCCTTATCAGTTTTTTCTGTGCTGTAGGCAAGACCTGCTGCTGCTGTCTCCATACTGGCTTAGGTGCAGATGTCTGTGCCAGAAACATCTTTCCCTACACAGGCCTGCATCTGATAAACCTCAATGCCTCTCCAGGACTCCCTTCCCTGTGCTGTTGGCAATAAGTCATCTTTAACTGCTGGTCCAAATATTTAGGTGGGTTTGGGTTTTTTTTCACAAAGGTAATTTTGTTGCTGTTCTTTTCCAGCCTTCCCATGAAAGTGGCCATTTTTTATCAGCACAGCTGGCTGGGAAGCATGACTCATACATAAATTACCACTTTTACTGCACTCTTTCCCTTTGTCAGCCCTTCTGCTGTCACCTACGTGGGGCAGGACCATTATTCTTCAGTGTTTAGCAAACACTCTACACTTAATGGGCGATACTGTAAATAAATGAAAATAAGACCTGAAATCAAATGCAAGTTGACTGACAGGACTTTTGTGAAGCCGTCTGAGCTTTGCAGGGGTTTAATCAGCTGTGCTGCACTGTTACATGGCACTTACAATGACTCTGCCTTACTTCCATAGTGTTAGACAGGATCCCAAGGGGATGGCCATGGAAATCAGGTCTTTAGCTTTTGGCACACTTCGGCTGATGAAGAATGATCTGTGCCTTAAAGGCTGAGAAGTACCGTGTAACTTGTGACTGGCATGGAAAGATGGATAGCCCAGCACCTATTGCCTAATCAGAATTTCTTCCAGGAGAACTGGGGGGAGTGATTGAAATGAATGCTAAGCAATGGCAGGATGCAGGAGATGTCAAAACTGTGGGGGCAACTTCCAAAGACAAGTTGGTCCTTCACTCCTGAGGGCAGAAGCTCATAAAAATCCTGTGCAAACAGATTTTGGTCATGTTGTAGAGAAGAGAACACAGGGGAAAGGCAAAGATGCTTGTGTGTTAATCTGAGCACAAGGGGAAATTGGGGGACACAGTAAAGCAAGCTCAGAGGGCTGCAGGATTCCAGCTACCAGGTGGAAGTAAAAGGAATGAGCAGCGAGACTGGTGCATTGCATGACACAGCTCAGACTGGGGCATCGAACCACTATGAATAACATTACTTTTTATTTGTATCACTTGTAGGAGAAATAGCAATGTTTTCACAGTGCCAACAGGGAGAGTCTTGTGAATGCACAGTGTTGGAAATGGATGTTGTTTGTGTAGTGCTGCCTACTCCCAACACCCAAAATTTTCAGGTTAGCCTTGGAAATTGTGAAAGTGGATTGAAAATTGACAGGTTTATAAAAAACATTCCGTATACTCCCAATGTTTACCTTCTAGTTTTCAATCTTCATGCAACTTCCAGTCACAACTTTCAATTTTCTGGAGTAAATGAGTCAGAGCTTCATTTTCTGAATTAAAAAGCAAGCAAACAAACAAACAAACAATGAAACCAAACCCCAAACCACCAAAGCCTCATCGTCCTCAGGAAAAAAACCACCCAAACCACTAATTATTCCAAGATCTGCAGTGAAATTATGTGATCAGCTGCAAAGCAAGTAGCAATGAGTCTCTGGGCAGAGGAGAACATAAATACTGATGGCAGGGAAAAGGTGAAATCAGAAGGTGGGAAAGGACTGAAAGGAATTAATCCAGCCCTGCTCATGGCAGCCACACCAGCAGGGCCAGGCATTCAGCATTCAGGGTCTTCCCAAGATGATTAGAAGAGGATCTCTTAGACTAAAATGTCTCTGAAGAAAAGAGCTGCCCTCTTTCCAGTGGGATGACACTGAAGGCCCAGGAAAATTACAATCAGTGGGTCAGTAAAGGACTTTGGCAAAGAAATGCCAAAACTGAACAAAAATAGAGGATGTGAAGAATGAACATCCTTTCTCCAAACCATAACATCAGATCCGAGTCTCCAACATGAGCCCAACATGAACAACTTTTCACAAGATTCGATCACATGTTTTCTTCACTCCTAGTCTCAGTGTGCTCCCTGCCACGGCTTATGGCATCAGTGGGATTTGATGCTGCCTGACACTGGGATTTCTATCCCTTGAAGTGGTTACTCTATAAAAGAAGAACTCTCCATGTTCTGTTTGAAGGATTTTTATCTGACCTGTTGGATTAAACCTGCCTCTTGCCTGGAGAAATTGCTCTTTTCCCCGTGTGTTTGTTATGGTGCTGATGTGTGCTTGTGAGATAGGTTAAATGGAATGAGCAGACCCAAGCAAGTCTTTTTCCAGGCCTGACAAGGGATGTATTTATGTGAAAACCAGTGTAAATAAAAACAATAACCCAAATGGTCCTACTTTTCAGATCTGCAGAAATAGCTAAAAGTTGCGTATTGTCAGCAAAATTTTATGTTTTGCGAATTCTCTCCCCAGCGTGTTTTGCTTCTTTTCAACTGGTCAATAAAACACAGCAAAACAAACTGAAGTGTTACCCTGTCCTTATTTGTCACCCAAGTCTCAGTAGAGAATGTGATGAGGTCATAATTATGTGATTGATGATATTACCATGAATTAAAAAGCAGGGCTGGAGAAAACATTAGTTAGGCAAATTGAAGAACCCGCTTGAAAGTCCGTAGCTGAGCTTTGCTACAGGAAGTCTCATTAAATTCCCTCTGGCCCTGCTGCCTTGGCCTGTGTCCCAGGCTCAGTTCTTACCACTGAACTCAAAATTGTCACCCCCGTGTGTGTGTTAATTTAGCCCAAGGAGATGGTCCCACACAATTAAAGCATGACCGACAGCTCCAGTGACTCCAGGGCCAGAGCCACGGAGCACAGGTGGGCACAGACACAGTTTCCATGCCTCAAATGTATGGAGACAGCTGGAAGCTGTGGGGGAAAGTGCAGAGCCAATGCTGATCCTGCCCCAAAAGGGTCAGGAATCAGTAAGCCAGTCAGGACACAGCTTGAACACTGGCAGGAGCCACGAGCATCACCACTGCAGCTCCGGGTTAATTAGTACCTGCCTCAGCTCTGCCTGATGAGGGGTGGTGTTTGCCATCCCCATCCTGAAGGCTCCCTGCCTCTTCCAGGTGGATTTGCTGCGTGCACACAGGCAGTCTGTGCCCAGGATTGATGGAACTCAGTCTTGCCCAGGGCTTTTCACCAATAGATTCCAACTGCACTGTGAATATGGACACGCTGTTGCCCCCGTTTCATGCAGGGGAACACCAACCCCCCTCGCTGAATTATCATAACCTTGCATTTTCCAAACCTGGAGCTGCACTGAGCCAGCTCAAAATGCTTACCTGGGGACCCTGGTTAATGGAATAGTAGCTACTTAGTTTTCTGAAAACTATTACCTGGAAAACAACATTGGTTACTCTAGAATCTGGAAATGTTCATTTTAAGGCCTCTTGAACAGTTTCAAACACTTGGGTTTTAGCGAAAAGCTGAAAAACTTCCTCTTTGATTGAAGTGAAAAATTAAAGGTTTGTGTTAATAATGTTTTTCTAACAAACAAAAAACCCCCCACAAACAAAAAACCAACACTTCCTTTTCTATTCATTCCTAGCCATAAAGCTACAGTGAGATGATTCTGAAAAGCCAGAATTTGTCCTGTTGTGACTGGAGACTCTGAGCGAGGAAGGTCAGAATAGAAAAAAGGAGTCAGAACTGATTATGAATGCAGGGCATACAGGATAACAGCATTTCAGAAAGCACAAGAAACTCCTGGGGAATCCAAAGCCATCGAGTTTTGAACACAGAAAAGAGACAACATTTATTTTAATCTTTTTTCCTCCACAATTCTTCATTCAAATGTCATCCTTCTTTCTAAGGCCAAAAGACAGTGAGTTGGTCCAGTTACTTTGGAGTAAAAAAAAGGAGAGGAGTAAGCGATCTATAAAAAAATTGTTTCCCTCTTTCCTTCCGTTATTAAAACTAGCCTGTGTAAAATCAGCAAAATCTGAAAATAGATGATTTGCTGCAACTAACGCCATCTTCCATTAGAACAATCCCATCTGCCAGCTGGGGACTGCTCCAAGCCTCGCTGGCTGTGGCACTGGCTGCTGTGTGATGCTGCCATGTCTCCTCACACAGCTCTGTCTCCATTTCCACCCTCCTATTTAGCCATGATTTCTATTCAGCTCACAAGGTCTTGCGGCAAGCCCTGTTTTTATCCTGTATCCTGGCTCCCGGGGGTCCGGATCGCAGTGAGCTCTAACGGAACACATAAATAACCACCTATGGCTGTCCTTCCAGGAGGGCCTCCTCCTGCCACCTTTGGAAAGCCGCTGGTTTTTCAGGCATGCTGGAAAATGGCAGCTCTGCCTGCATCTGCTGTGAGCCTGGTACAGAAAGGTGAGTTCCATGGAGTGATGGGGTTTGTGCCTAAACCCTTCGGAGACAACATGGGCCAGTCTTCCACTCCAGGAAATCACTTTTTCCTCCCTGCCTTGAGTCTCTCTGCTCCCTACACGAGTGTCTTGGGGACTTTGTCAACCAAAGATGACTGGGGCTGGATTGCTGTACAAAATGCCTGTGTCCCTTAATCTGTTGCTGGCTCTCTCACCAGGCTTCACCAACTTCCAGATGCTTCTCAGCTACCAGAGCCGTGACTCTGTTTGCTTTGTGTTCTAATAAAAACTCTTCAATGATGATTTCTGCTTTGATTTTTTGCTGTAGATCCCCCACGCTCTACAACAGATGATGCCTGGTGGACAGCAAAACTATGTCACCTATCGCTCCAGGCTCTCGCTGGGACGCAGGAAAACACCCCGCCCATGGAGCCTTTTATCACCTCCCAGATCCTGTCGGAGCAAATTCCAGCTATCTGGGGAACCACAATGAATTAACATGCAAATTGAATCCTAAGCCAAGATTCATGTCACTGTCATCTTTATGTATTAGACTGTAGATCATGAAAGGAATTTTGCTCCAGCTGGCTAATTAAGTAAACATGAAGCAAACAGGGGTAGCAGACAGGGGTCCAAGAGCCCGGGTTGAGGCAGAAAATCCTCATGTGATGATGGGCAAGTTTGGTAGGGGCTGTTTTGAAATGCACAAATGACAACGGGAGACCATTTAATGGGACCTTGAGGTGGAATCCTGTCAATGTCCAGGTACAGCACAGATTCCCACTTCCTCTGCCTTACAGAGCAGCAGACAAAGGGACTGTGTGATGAGACAGGGCTTGAGAACAAAGCTTGTCCCTGCCCTCTGTGTACAGGTCTTCCAAAAGGTCTTTGCCAGCACTTGACTCAGCCCAAACCCCAGTGCTCTCAGGCAGCCACGTCTGGCTTTGCAGCACACTTCAGCCTCATCCGGGGAAACTGCAGCCAAACGATGGGAAACCCAGCCAGATTCCCGGTTTAAAAACAGAAGTGCCATTTCTTGCATAGGCGTCTTTGATGGTTCAACCCTGACGCCAGAAGAAAACCAGCCCCATTTTAACTGTCCTAGCGCGCTCTAGTGGGAGCCGGTTCCCTGCACAGCTCGGCCGCATCCCGCCAGGACTGCTCTGCCCACAGCATCCCGGCAGGACTGCTCTGCCCACAGCATCCCGGCAGGACTGCTCTGCCCACAGCATCCCGGCAGGACTGCTGTCCCCACAGCATCCCGGCAGGACTGCTCTCCCCACAGCATCCCGGCAGGACTGCTCTGCCCACAGCATCCCACCAGGACTGCTCTCCCCACAGCATCCCGCCGGGACTGCTCTCCCGATAACAGCCCTCTCCCCCAGGGACACAAATGCTCGTGTCCAAGGAGCTGGGGACAAAGGGAGGCACCTATAAAACCAGCCCATCTGGGAAAGAACCAGTGATTTCAATTGCCCAGAGAAGCTGTGGCTGCCCCATCCCAGGAAATGTTCAAGGCCAGGTTGGACAGGGCTTGGAGCAACCTGGTCTAGTGGAAAGTGTCCCTGCTCATGGCATGGGTTTGGAACAAGATAAGCCTTAAGGTCCCTTCCAACCCGAACAATTCCATGATTCCATGGTGCTATGAAAAGGTAAAGCAGCCTGCTATTTGCAGATAATGTCATTTCTTTGCAACTACGTCAAAAAAATGCTGACAAAATATTCCCCCCTCTTTTCTTTTCCCTGGGAATCCTTCCTTTCACACAAACAGCTCAAGAAGGCACATACAGATCCTCAAAGTGAGTGAGATTTTTTTTTTACTGCAAACCCCGTATTTACAATTACAAACAGAGCTGTTCAGTCACACCCTTCCAGCATCATCTTCCTCCCTGCTGCCACTGTGTCCCTCTTGCTCAGCTGAGGCTGCTCTGAGGGCTCTCTGTAAAATACCTCTCTGCCTCTTTGCCTACACCTCACAGGCTGCTTCCTCCACCACCAACACAGGCTTTCCTGCTCTCCAATTAATTCTGCATGTGTGTTTCAGACCACAGAGGAGGCACCAAGTTGCCAAGAGGAGAAACTATTTCTTACCTTTTTATTATTATTCTTTCTATGCTTGGATAGGAATAAGCCTCTGTGAGGAAAGGAATGGGAACATTCAGAAAATAAATCGTTGTTCGGTTTATGCACCTTTGGGTCTCATTCATAACCCAGAGCATTACAAGAATAACTCAGGTTGAAATCTGCAATATTTATTCTAATACAAGGGAATTGTTTCTTTTGAAGGAAAAGCACAAGACATTGATATCAGAAGTTTGGGAAAACTGACCACTTGTGTTGGTGAGTGAAGAGGGGACATAACCCTCACACTCCAGGTCAAATTGTACAGGCAAAGCTCTTTGGTGACTCTGAACTTCAGCTAACAGGCTCGTCAGCATCTCTGCAGCTACGTGGGACCCTGAGCAGGGATTTACAAGGGCAGCTGACACACGGCGTGCCACGGATGTGATTTAGCTGGGACCTCCGAGGAACACAGTAAAACAAAAGCTGCTCCAAGCTGATAAGGCTTGAAAAAGAAACTCAAAATGCATCAGGGCTCTTGAGCCTCTCTGTTATTGTGGAACGCTCCCGGCAGCCTGTTCATCAGCTCAGTGCTGAAGCCACCCCAGAGAGCTGGTAACTGTGGCATGTGGCAGGGGCAGCATGATGCAGTTTTTGAACAAGGCTCAACAGGCAATAGTTAGCAGCTCTTTCTCTCCTGGAAAAAGAGATTTTACCCTGCAGTTCTCACGAGCCCTGAAAGCGAAAGGCAGATAACCCAAAAGCCTGGATATGGCACTAACCATTGAGAAATAGCCTGGATTCAATTGCCCTCCTTCCTCTACTGTTGTGCAACATTTGAGACGGGGCACTTGAAGCCTGCTTCAACACGCACCTTCATGGGAAGTCAGCTCTGCAGCAAGCAATCCCATAATACTGAGTGTATTGCTTGCAAGGCTGGAGAAACTGAGGCCCAGTGCCTGGCACACAGCATCCCAAAGGAGAGACCAGACACCAGAACCACGCAGATGAAGCAGTACCCCTTGTGAATGTAACATTTCCTCATCTAGACGTCTTTGGTTCCCGTGTAAAGAACTGCCAGTGAAGAAAAAAGGAGTTGGGGTAGGACAGAGATGTATTTGTCTTACACCATGCTGAATACCATCGTGCTGAGACACCACAACCTTTGCTTGAAGGCAGCTCAGAATGAGCATAAAGGAGTCAAGGGGTTGTTTGCACATGACTAGGGCTCAGGGAGGTATTTAAACAAAAGCAGGGCCTGGTTAAGGAAAGCAGACATGATATCATGCAGCATTTCAAAGCTGAAGATTGTTTCTACCACAAGAGCATGCTTTTCCAAAGCAGCCTCATGGGCATGAGACACCTTTACTGGAGTAGGACAGAGCTGGATCAGACCACCAGTGTAATGCTCACCACTGATGACACTTCATCTCTGAAGCCCTAAACCAGACCAACCGTGGACTTCCACTTTGAATGGAAGTCCTACATTTCATCCATGTCTTCCTTGTTCACTGCCAGGCCCAGCCCACCCCTCTGGCAGCCCACAGGCAGCTACACAATTAGCTGGAGGATCCTAACTTCTTTGCTTCCTGCCCTAATAAATTAATGAACAGCCACATTAGCTGTTTCTCTACACTCTTCTTGGTCTGCTACATGAAAAACAACAATAGAAAGCAGACTTAGAATAGGGACTCAGAGCCAGGCTAAAAAGCATTGCTTGCTCCCTACAGTCTCAAGAGAAGGGTGTTGTCCTAACAACAGCCAAACCAGGAACACCATCCCTTTCGTATGTCTCTATTCAGCCTCATCCTTTTTTTACTTCTCCTTATTAACACAGCAGAGCACAGTGCTAATTAAGCCTGATTTTTCTTTCTTGGATGTAGGCCCTAGTATGATTTAAAAATAACCTTAATCTGGTATTTGTAATTCTAGCATTTACCTCTTCCCATGATTTCTAATATGATGTTACTGCATTCTTGGCTCAAGAAGAGCTTCTGTAATGCTTTAAAACACCAGGAAAAAGCTCCAGTGAGACCTCATTCCTATTGAATAAATTATGGGATATGAGCAGAGCACAGAATATTTGAATATCCTTTAAACATCACCAAAACCAGTTAATTAGTTAGGCTGTATAAAGCAAAATTGAACCTCTGGGGAGGCAGAGTGTTTTCCCTGAATGGCCATGTCCAAACCAGGACAGATCTATCACATCCAAATCCAGACACCCCTCTAGCAAACAGCCAGAATGTCCCTTCTTGTATGTCAGTCATAAAATCACAGAATGGTTTGGGTTGGAAAGGACCAAACAGTTCCAGTTCATCCAGTTCCACCCCCTGCCATGGGCAGGGACACCTTCCACTATCCCAGGTTGCTCCAAGCCCCGTCCAACCTGGCCTTGGACACTTGCAGGGATGGGGCAGCCACAGCTTCCCTGGGCAACCTGTGCCAGGGCCTCACCATCTTCATGGGGAAGAATTTCTTCCAAACACCCAATCTAACCCTGTCAGTTTGAAGCCATTCTCCCTTGTCCTGTCACTCCAAATCTTTGTAAATAGTCTGTCCATCTTTCCCGTAGGCCCCTTCAGGTCCTGGAAGGCTGCAATTAGGTCACCCCAAAGCCTTCCCTTTTCAGGCTGAACAATCCCAGTTCTCTCAGCCTTTCCCCATGAGAGGTGCTCCAGCCCTCTGATCAACTTCATGACCTCCTCTGGACTCACTCCAACAGGTCCCTGTCCTTCCTGTGCTGGGACAGGGGGCAAGCCCAAACCACCCCCTGCCATGCCAGCCCCTGCACAAACAAAAGCCCCCTCTCACAGGCCAAGGGACAACGAACTGCTGGACCTGCATCAGAGCCAACACCACTGTTGACACTGACAACATCCTCTGACTGTCTGAAGGCAGCAGTGTCCCTGTTCTCATGTGCACAGGCTGACAGGGCCAGCAGCTGCTCCAGTGTGCTGGAATACAATCATTCTCCAGCTTGGATAAACATGCAGAGCTCTGTCGAATTGTTCACTGGCACGTACATTCATCACTGCCAAAGCCCACCTCAGCTGTGCTCTTTGTGCAACTTTTATTGTCTCAAAGGTGTGTATTTTCATAATGATGGTGCTCGTGTACCACTTAACAGTATATTTTCATTTGGCCCTAGCCACCCTCCTGAGCAGTAATCTATTACTGCTTGTCACTTGCTGCTACTGAGAGTAACACATACACTGGGTTTATTCGGTCTGTTTGGAGTTTCTTGCTTGGCTCTTTCTTGCACAGACAATACTGCCCGAGCCCAGAGATCCACAGATCAAAACAGCCAAGTTTCTGGGCCTTCCAGTTGCACTTGTGTTGTACACCCCAGCTTTTTGTCTGCAAGAGCTAAACACTTTCATTTATTCCTTTTTTTTTAGTGGAAGCAGGCAGGCTAGTGCAGTCTGACTGCTCCTGGAGCTGCAAGTGTACAGTGGGCACCTGTGTGGACAATGGAAACGTGAGAGAAGTCTGCAGGGGGTGCCTCAGGGGCCTGCCCATGCTGAGTATTGCTTAAGGGCCTGATTCAATATACCAGGTATGGCCAGGGGTTGTGCTGCATATTAATTGCAGAGCTTCCAACCTGCAAAGCAGCACGGGTTACTGCTGTCCCACTGCTGCACCTTAACCCTGCTGGGGCGTCCAGCAACCGAGATTTTAACCAGCTAAAACCAACATGTTCAGGCAGTGTTACCTGGGAACCACAAGCTAGAAGGGAGAAAAGCTCTTTTGCAAGGAATATCAGCAAATTAGGAGGCCTGTAGAGGACACAAGCTCTCCCTGCTAGTTTCCCTTACAGAGAAAAATAAAAAAATACTAGAAGAAAAGCATCATTTTACTATTTGTGAACAATTTTTTACCTCAGACTCAGTAAACAAGTGTTTTGTCTCTGCTCATGTAAGCTCTGCAAGGGGATTTTCCACGGATGAAATTCCGGTGAGCGTTCCTGCGAAAAATTAATTGTCCTGATTGCAACACCTTTCAATGCAATGAGGTGTTCCCTCACCTCCACCTCATTTTTCATCTGCATACTACATTGGGTTTCCCATCACCGAGGGGGCCCCACAAGAACCTGCCTGGCCTGGAAGTGCTTGGCCTGCACATCCCAGGCTGGTGGCCACCCTCGCTGTCCTCACCGGGACCTGGTGAGCAGAGGCTGCAAGGAGAGACTGCGGGAGCCGGGCCTGGTTAGTCTGGAGAAGACTGAGGGGAGCTCATGGATACATGTAAATATCGCAGGGCGGGTGTCAGAGGATGGTGCTCAGCGACAGGATGAAGAGCAATGGCAAGAAGTTCCACCTCAACAGGACAATGAACTTCTTGCCATGGAGGGTGGCAGAGCACTGGAACACGCTGTCCGGGGTGATCGTGAAGTCTCCCTCTCTGGAGATAGTCCAAACACACTCATTCCTGTGTCACCTGCTCCAGGTGGCCTTGCCTGGGCAGGGCGGTTGCACTGGGTGGTCTCCAGAGGTCCCTTCCAATCCCAATTATCCCGTGGTTCTGTATGTGCGGCACACCCCTGCCTGTGGCACATACATGTACGTGTGTGTGTGTTATGTGCGGTGCGTCCATGCCTGCGCACACGTGTGGCGGNGGCCTGGAAGTGCTTGGCCTGCACATCCCAGGCTGGTGGCCACCCTTGCTGTCCTCACCTGGTGAGCAGAGGCACCACCAGCTGCAAGGAGAGACTGCGGGAGCCGGGCCTGGTTAGTCTGGAGAAGACTGAGGGGAGCTCATGGATACATGTAAATATCGCAGGGCGGGTGTCAGAGGATGGTGCTCAGCGACAGGATGAAGAGCAATGGCAAGAAGTTCCACCTCAACAGGACAATGAACTTCTTGCCATGGAGGGTGGCAGAGCACTGGAACACGCTGTCCGGGGTGATCGTGAAGTCTCCCTCTCTGGAGATAGTCCAAACACACTCATTCCTGTGTCACCTGCTCCAGGTGGCCTTGCCTGGGCAGGGCGGTTGCACTGGGTGGTCTCCAGAGGTCCCTTCCAATCCCAATTATCCCGTGGTTCTGTATGTGCGGCACACCCCTGCCTGTGGCACATACATGTACGTGTGTGTGTGTTATGTGCGGTGCGTCCATGCCTGCGCACACGTGTGGCGGGAACCCCTGTGGGCACACGCGTGTCGCACACACAACACATCCCACCACGGGGCACCTCCACCACTTCCCTGGGCCCCGCACACCGAGAACACCCGTGTGTCCCACACCCCCGTGCCCTCACCCCCGACCCGGGCACCGCCGCCCCGCTCCATTCCCCGCCCTGCCCGGGCCGCCCCCTCCGGCTCCCGCCCCCGTGCACCCAAA
>WEIV01014906.1:243466-316012 GCA_013390005.1 Calyptomena viridis | reverse complement strand
GTAAATATACCCTTTGATATTTGCATAATGTTTACTGAGTTTCAACACATAAATAAAGAATAGACATGAGAAGTGGGTCAGGAACACGCAGCGTTTGTTCAGACAGAAAACACACAGATAAGAGACAGAAAACTTAAACTTTGAGAGAGCCATCATGGGAGCAAGTGAGCTGCAGCCAGAAACTGAACTAAACCAGTTTGTGCACTAATTACCAAAGATTTTAATTTTTCTTGTTTTGTTAGAATGGCTCAGTCACACTGGGCGGTTCAGGACTGAGTGTGACTACCTGGTGTNACAACACACAGGAATTCTCATAGATGGCTCAGCAGTGGTGGCTCTTCAGAGCACACTGCATATTAAAGCAGACTCTGCTGAGGTGCAAGGGGAATGATGTGCCCTTACATCAGTGACTTATAGTGCACTTGCATCCAGAGTAATAACTTGGATTCAGGTTCTCTTACAAAAAGCAGGAGTTGCTGATCCTCAGCAGGACTGTCATTGCATAGTTGCATAAAATTTGCTTATCCAAGTCAATGTAGGAANCTCATAGATGGCTCAGCAGTGGTGGCTCTTCAGAGCACACTGCATATTAAAGCAGACTCTGCTGAGGTGCAAGGGGAATGATGTGCCCTTACATCAGTGACTTATAGTGCACTTGCATCCAGAGTAATAACTTCAGGTTCTCTTACAAAAAGCAGGAGTTGCTGATCCTCAGCAGGACTGTCATTGCATAGTTGCATAAAATTTGCTTATCCAAGTCAATGTAGGAAAGCTCAATACTGGATATCTGGATTTCCACAGATGAAAGAATTAGCAGTGTTAAAGTCCACAGATTCCTGATGGTTTGCAACAGGTCAGGAGCATGAGTGGACTGGGGGGAAGGGGGTATTAGAAACAGAAGAGACAATAAAAGACGATATAGGAAGTTTAGAGACATCGGGGGTTCTGAAAGCCGTACTGGAAGCTGATCATCCCTTCTGCTGGAGTTCACACAGAGTGGGAGCAAAGGCATATTAGAAGTTGAGCATATTAGAAGTTGAGCACAAGGGTATGTATCACAGCAATTCACTGCCAGTGCTGGGCACACATTGGAGTTCAGTACCTTCAGATATTCAGAGTAAATTAATTCTCTTGGATTAAAAACATTCCTTGTGAAGGTCAGAACAAATCCCTTCTGTTGCTACAGTTCATGTGGCACTGGTAGGATGAGACAGGGCAAGTTATTACTTCATGCTTGCTGAAATACAGACCTTTTCCCAGATCAGATGAAAAAAGTAATTCCAGTAAGGGTCCAGTCTTAGCTTGAGTGGGAAAAGTCAATTTTCCCCCTGCTTTCATGTGCTGCAGAGGCTTTGTGGCATCTGGGCTGCACACTCAAGTTTCATATGTTGTTGGTATTTTAAAAGTCCAGGAGGTGATATGTAGGTCATTTTCTGCTCTTGGAAAAGTTGTGGAAAATTAGATTGATTGTACATTGTTCAAAATGGACCTTGCTCTGGATGCCTCTTTTCAGTACTGCTGAGAGCCCACTTTGAAGTCCTTTGAAATGGCTCAAGCTGTTCACCAAAATCACTGAACATTTAAATACAGGCCCATGTATTTAAAGAAACTCTTCCTTTAAACTAGGTTGTGTAAATTGTGGTTCTAACATTGTTTGATATACTGAGTTCAGTTAAATGCCAGAATACACTGCACCATCACTGGAGTCTTTTGGGGGGAAAGAAGCCTTTTGGCCACAGGATTTTAGTTGGTCCCTGTGAAAACTGTGTGAAAACACTTTTGGTAACTTGTACTTGCCAAGCCAAATTTGGCACTTTGATTTCTTGCTGAATAACTGTTTTCCCCCTCAACTCTCAGGGTTGTAGTGTGTAACCTCTACCCCTTTGTGAAGACCGTGTCTTCTCCCGGTGTAACTGTACAAGATGCAGTGGAAAACATCGATATTGGTAAGTTAAAGGGAGAGCAGCTCTGTTTTCCAGATAGACTTGATACTGCTGCTGGTCTCTAAGTGGTCTCAGTGCTTTTGTTTTCGCTTGGTGGCCTTGCACACCCATAAAGGAAGTCTGCTCAAGAGCTCAGGAGCTGCAAGGAGCAGACTGAAGGCGTAGCTGGGTAAGCCTCGTTGCTTTTAAGCAGATCAGCAATTAAAATGGCAAGTAACAGGCTGGCAAGGCACACTGCATGGGGGTGAGTCATGCACTGCCCAAAAGAAGGAGCCTGAGGTGCTGCAGAAGGCTGTGCTAGGAAAGGCCAGGGAGAGCATGCTTCCTTCTGAAACAGAGAGCAGACTCTTTCGCTGCCTCTGGCAGTGTAATAAAAACTTAAAAAACAATGAGATTTAGAGAGAAAAGCTGAAAGTGCTCTGGGGATGGCTGAGAACTTCACTGCAGGAAGCTGTTACAAGGAAGGGGGTTGCTTTGCATATGTGGGAGAGTATTTAGGACCTGAGTTTGGAAGCCTGGACACCTGTATTAGCAAATTTTCTCTTCCTGCTTCTTCTTCCTTCACTGCAGCATCTCTGCTTGGCAGATTGTGAACAGTACAGGCACAGTTTTATGCCATGCAGTTGGATTGGGACTGGATTTTCTTGCAGTAGTTTAGTCCAAATAATGCCCAGCAGAGCTCTCTATTAAATGATTTATGGAGCAATACTTGCTCTGTGTGAAGCAGTGCCAGCCTCTACTTTTCCTTTGCAAGAGCCTAGTATCTTGTGTGATTTAAAGTGTTGCAATAGCTGTGCAGAGTCAGACTTTAGGGGTAACTGTGGCGTTTTATCTCACACAGAGGACCTGGGCAAGATTCATTATTATTTGCAGAGGGATTTGGGAACCTTTGTTGCTCAGCAGAGTAGAAATAAATCTTTCTGTAGACCCCTGCCCAGCCTGGTGTTGCAGAGGATGGTGCTTAAGCCACGTGTGGCTATGGCCATCTTTGGGATGTGGCTCTGCTGCTTGAACACGTTCTTGCCCCAGCTGTTTGTTGTGGCCCATGACCTGTTTCCTCACCACTGCAGCTCTGCCTGGGACTGCAAAGGCCACTCAATGTGCACCTTCACCAGTGGCTTGAGTCAAGCTCACCAGCCTCGTGCGTTTTGAAGAGCACCCTCACTCTGCTCCGTGCTGGAGGGAGGGGGCACGTCCATCTGGCACAAAGGATGGATTGGTGCACGTCCCTTCCTGGCCTCGGCTGCGGCTCCTGGGGGAAGTGGTTGATGCCTGTGCCCTTGTGTTGCAGGGGGAGTTGCCTTGCTGCGGGCAGCTGCCAAGAACCACGCGCGGGTGACAGTCGTGTGTGACCCTGCAGACTACTCTGCAGTAGCCAAAGAGATGGCAGCATCCAGGGACAAGGACACTGCCATGGAGACCAGGAGGCTCCTGGCACTGAAGGTTGGTCGCGTTCGCTTCCAGTGAAGGGCTGGGCCAGACTCGCTTGCCTTTTTAAGCACCTCTTTAAGCACCAAGTCCTTTGTAAGCTGATGTTTGTAAATTGACAGCGTCCCCTGTTGTGTCCCCAGGCTTTCACCCACACTGCCCAGTACGATGCAGCCATCTCTGACTACTTTAGGAAGGAGTACAGCAAGGGAGTGTCCCAGCTGCCCCTGAGGTACGGCATGAATCCTCACCAGAGTCCTGCACAGCTCTACACCACGAGGTCCAAACTTCCTCTCACAGGTGAGCTGGGCCATGCCGGCCTGAATGGAGCTCTGGGATAGCTGGGGATGGAGATGGTTGGGCACAAATGAGCTCTGGGATAGCTGGGAATGGAGATGGTTCGGCACAACTGAGCTCTGGGATAGCTGGGAATGGAGGTGGTTGGGCACAACTGAGCTCTGGGATAGCTGGGAATGGAGGTGGTTGGACACAACTGAGCTCTGGGATAGCTGGGAATGAAGGTGGCTGGGCACAAATGAGCTCTGGGATAGCTGGCAATGGAGGTGGTTGGTCATGACTGCTGGTTGTCTTTAAACTGAAAGACAGTCTTGTACTTCAGTCCAGGGAATGGCCAGCAGTGCCTTCACAGCTACTTTTATCACTGAGTGGCACTACCTTTGCAATTAAAAGGTTGAGTTGTGTGAGACAGAAAAGCTTGTCTGCTGATCCCCACAAGACTTACTGTAGATTCACATTCTACAAGACCTGTAAGCCACATTTATGTGATGTACTTTCTGCTTGACATTAGATCCAGATTACACAAAGGAAAACCTCATCATCCTTTTAAGATGCTTTTCTGCTTCCCATTTTCCTTGCTTAATACATTCCCCTTCTTTTTTGTGTCACCATTTATTCCATCCAGAAACCAAGCTGTTCTTCTCTAGGTTTGAATTGGGTTTGTTCTTTTTTATTTTTTTTTTATTTCTTTGATGTTTTCGAGCAGAGGTTTATTACCTTAGTTTTGTAGAATGCTGCTTCTGCTGATGGTGGCAGAGGGAAGGGGTACTAATCTCACTTGCAAGTTTGGGACAGATGTGGTGTGTGTCTCTGCCGTTTTATGGGATGTGCCTCTCACACAACATTGTTGCAGTGAGGGAACACCCTATTTGGAAAGAAAGTCTGGCTACTTTTGTTCTTGATACTGCTTTCAATGTGTGCAGGTTGAATAAACAGTGAAGCTTTGTGTTGCAGCATTCCCCAGCTCTGGGACCTCTTGGGAAGCTTTTCCATTCCTGCACTGGAGGTTGATTTCCTTGCTAGTCTGCCTTCCAGTATGGCAGCAGAACAACACTGTTCACTCATCCTGGATGTGGATTATTGTTGAAATGATCTTTCCCTCCAGCCTCCTGAAGTGCTCACAGTGCTGCCATGTCAGAACGAGCAGTTCTTCTTTCAGGGCCTGAGCAGACTGAGAGCAGACTTTTAACTGGCCTTTACTCTTGGTGTGGATTTCTGGGCAGTTACCCAGTTGCTGAGGAGCCAGGGGCATTAAACAAAAGGGTTTGTAGTGGTTTCAGTTCTCGGTGGGAGAAATCTGTGCTCACTCTCCAGAGTCTGGGGATGGGGTTCTGCCCACTTAACGTGTCTGCGTGCTGTGCTTGCAGTGGTGAATGGCTCCCCGGGGTTCATCAACCTCTGCGATGCCCTCAATGCCTGGCAGCTGGTGAAGGAGCTCAAGCAGGCACTGGGCATCCCGGCGGCCGCCTCCTTCAAACACGTCAGTCCCGCAGGTAGGGCGGCTTTGGGCAGGGCCTGTCGGTGGCGTGTGTGTCCCTTACCCTGGCGGGGCAGGGAGCGGCGCGAGGCGCTGGTTTGAGTGCCCTGGCTGGTGTTTCCCGCTAGGTGCTGCTGTTGGAATTCCGCTCAGCGAGGAGGAGGCGCAAGTCTGCATGGTGCACGACTTCCACAAGACCCTGACGCCCTTGGCCTGCGCCTATGCGCGGAGCAGAGGTGAGGAGGCTAAAGACCCACACTAAACCGGCACTAAGCTCCACTCTCAGCGCTTCCCAAGGCTCTTCCCTTTGCACCACGCTCCTCCTCTGTAGGGATTTTCTGCACAAGGATCTGCCTGGCTGCCTGTCATAAATTGTTCTCCGAGTGAGCAGACCTTGCGTGCTGTTTCCAAGAGCTAAAACCATTTTGGATTCTGTTCCTTGATGTATATAGAAGACCTGTAGAGATTATAATGTTTTTTAAATTTAAATGTGTACATAAACACATATATAAATCTGTGGGGGTTTGGCTAAGGGATGTGAATAAACACCTGTGCTGACAGCAGACTCAGCCTTGAGGTGCTCAGGAGTACTTAACTTGAGTAGAAATGTTTCTTTCTGGTATTTAGTGGGCGGATTTTTTAATGCTTTTGTACTGCAGAGCTCACAGAAAAAAGCTAAAAACCATAAATAAAACCATCTTCCTCTGCTTAGCTGAGATATTTGGCTACTTCTCTCGTTTTCCATGGCATTCTTAGAAAATCTGCACATATTACAGAAAACAAAGTGAACTTGATAAGGAGCACATGAGCCTGGGTTTCGTTTTTCAAACCTTTGAGCATCACCCTCAGAAACCCATTGCAATGATAGGTAGAAAAACAAACATTTAGAATGGCAGGGACAGAAGAATTGACTGTGCTGAGTGGTGGAGCATCTATAATGGCAGCTGAGTTCATCTTAGCTATGCCTTTAAGTATAAAGAATATTTAGTTTTTAAAAAACAGAAAGAAAGTTGCTTTTGGCTACATTTCTGCATCTGATTTCTTGCAGGAAGCATAGGCATCTAAAAGCTTTCCTCTTTTTCCAACCATCTCCCATCTAAAATCTGTGTGATCCTTTTCTCTCCTCATCCTCTTGCCATCATGAGCTGCTTGTGGTTATGGAGGTAGCCATTGCAGAGTTAGAGCTTTGACAGAGGCAGTGAAGAAGGAAGAATATCTGAACTATGGGAATATTTAAAGGTCCATGTGCTCGAGGTAGGATTTTTTATCCTTGTTGCTCTGATATGGCCTATTTTTGTCTTGCTCTGGGATGAAATTTTTAGCTCTCACAGAAATTGACTGCGCTGTAGAAGCAAAGACTTTTCTTTGTATGGTGCTGTATTTTGATAAATGAGTAAAAATAGGATTTTTCAGGTGCTGATCGGATGTCTTCTTTCGGTGACTTCATTGCCCTGTCTGACATCTGTGACGTGGCTACTGCCAAGATTATCTCCAGAGAGGTGAGATAAACTGGCCCATCATTCCAGGGTAAAGAGGAGAATCACACTAGATGGGCTCATGGGTTTGTAACAGCCCTTTTGTTTGAATTTGACCCATTCTACTGAGGGCTTTTACTGATCCGTGTGTGTAGTTACCTGGTCTGGAGTGCAGACTTTACACCAATCTTTCCATGCATTTCTCTTCCTCCCAGTTAAAACCTGGCTGTGTGCTAGAGCCCATGAAATAGCAGTGCTTGCAATGCTGCTTTCCAGGAGATGATTGCAGGCCTCTGGGAGTGAACTTGTGCTGTCACAAGTGTCTGGCTGAACAGCTGTAGTGGCAACCCTAGAGGTCTGGAATGCTGATGGCCAGCCCCCTGCCCAAGGCAGGAACGTGGGATAGGTCACTACCTGCCACTTAGGTGGAGGCTCAGCCACTTTCCAGGCTGCACTTTTTGCTTAGAGTCGCAGAATGGTTTAGGTTGGAAAAGCCCTGTAAGGTCATGGAGCACAAATGCTGAGGCCACCACTGTGGTGGGTTCAGTGTTAACCCCACAAGTCTCGTGTCAGCTTTCAGAGTTAAACAACTGCAGTCAGTGCTTTACCAAACACAGCCATCCTGGTAAATGTTGGTTACAGTGGTTTTTGAGAGGGAGAAGGCACAATGCAAAGGGCTGCCCTTGCTTTATTTTACAAGAACATGTGAAAAACAAGGGGAATGGCTTCAAATTGAAGGTTTAGATTAGATATTGGGAAGAAATTCTTCCCTGTGAGGGTGGGGAGGCCCTCACAGGTTGCCCAGAGAAGCTGTGGCTGCCCCATCCCTGGAAGTGTCCAAGGCCAGGTTGGATGAGGTTTGGAGCAACTTGGGATAGTGGAAGGTGTCCCTGCCCATGGCAGGGGGTGGAACAAGATGAGCTTTCAGGTCCCTTCCAACCCAAACCATTCTGTGATTCCTGTCAAACAAATAAAAGAGCACATTTGTCTGTTTTGTGAGGATAACATTTGGCAAACTGCTGCTAAAAAACAAAAACAAAACCCACCCACACTGTAAGACAAAAAAGTTGTGTATCACTTCATGGCACTGATGGATGTAAGCATCTCAGGTTCAGAAAGAGCTGTTAAAGCTCTTTTGCCAGTGTTTTTGCCTGATCAGGAGTGTCACTGTCCAAATGAGGATTTATTGGGTTTTAAGCCATGTTTGCTGTTAGGGCTGAGAAGTGGGGGTGTCATGGTCGAGCTGTTTCCCCCCCAGAGGAGGGTATTAGTTACAGTTCCATTGTGCTTAAAGTGAGGTGGGGTCCTTTTTACTAATTCCTGCCAAGAGCTTGTAGTGCTCTGCTAACTGTTGTTTCCAGGACTGAAACCCTTATTGTAATACTGCTTTTGGTGTTGCTGGGTACACACAGACCCCAGGAGATGTGTCTTCAGTGCCTCTCTGGAAATGGCAGGTGGAGCTTTTAGTCTGAGCCCTCCTTTCATTTTTGTCACCTGGGAGCTGAAATCTGTGTGTTGCAGGTGTCTGATGGTGTGGTGGCCCCCGGCTACGAGGAAGAAGCTCTCAAAATCCTGGCCAAAAAGAAGAATGGTGCTTACTGTATCCTCCAGGTTTGTACTTCTGCTCCTGTCTAACCCTCTGCTGCTCTTCCCTTACCTGCTTCTCACAGATGTTGGTGTCCAGGTAACTGGGGGGCTGATCCAGGCCTCCTTACAGTGGATTTACAGCAATTATATGGATAAACCAGCCAGAGTACCTCAAAGAAATGCCATTTCTGTGCTCTTTCCACTCTGCTGGCTTTCCTCTCCCTTTTGCTGACTTTGTTTCCTCCCTGAGTTCTTTGTATCTAACACACAGTGCCTGAGTGGTGGTGTGAGTCTCACCCGTGGGAGACTGGGGGAAGCCTCGTGAGGGCAGTGGTATTTTCAGGGCAGTCTTTAGTACAGTCAGGGGTGATGATGGCAGCACAGGCAGAGTTTGGACCTGGGATGGTGCACCTGTACGTGCTACAACCAGGATGCTTCTCAGGGAATATTCATATTATGTGGTCAAGCCAGTGTCAGGCTGCCTTCCTAGTTCTTGCAGTGGTTGCAGGGACTTGAGAGTCACCCAGTTTTGGTGAACATTAAGAGATCACAGAATGCTCTTGGAGCAGCCAGACAGGTCCTATTTGTGCCTGTCCCTGAGAGACAAACGAGCACAGAACTTCACTGTAAGGTGGCAAAAAGAAAATCCAAGGCTTAGCTGGAGTTGCAATTGCAGTGTTGCTGCCAGGGGAGCTGTAGAAGATGGCTTAGGAGCTTCAGGCAAGAAGGAATGAAATTGCAGACAGTCTTGGCAACTGATTACCTCCTGGAATTCAATTAACTTTGCAAGGATAAGGTTGTATTGGTTAGGGCTGTGTCTTCAGGGCCTGTCTGCAGAGGAATGTTGGTCTGAAAAATTTAAACAGATTAGGGAAACCACATAAAGTGTGTGCATCCTCCTATTTAGAGCTGCTTACCTGAGCTGGGTTTGTTTCCTGTCTCAATAACCTCAGCTGGGGCTACCAAAATCCTGAATAAGCCCATGCTTGGGTAGACCTGGGTGCAGTGTAGCAGTTCCAGTGCTGGGGTAAATCAGTTGTGCCCGTGACTTGTGTGGGGATGTGCCCAGGAGTGCAGCTCTGGAAATGATCCCGTTCACCATTTCCTTGGATGCCACAGAGGGCTGGGAGTTGTACCTGGAGGAATGTGAAGCAACTCCAAATATTTCTGCCTTCCTCTGGAAGACTCTGTGCGCGCGTTTTTCTGCTTTCTGTGAAAACTGGAAGGTTTTCAAAATCTTTGTAGATTTTGGTCTAAAAAGTGCTTTTTGGCCCATTTTGGGCCCGTTTTTGGCTTTTAGATGGACCCCCATTACGAGCCAGACGACCTGGAGGTTCGCACCCTCTATGGGCTGAGCCTCATGCAGAAGAGGAACAACGCGGTGATCGACCGGTCGCTGTTCAAGAACATCGTCACAAAGAACAAGAACGTAAGTGTTGGGAGAGGAATGAGCTGAAAGGCAGGTGGAATGAAGGAATGAACTGGGGGGCCTTCATCACTGGGCTGTTTTAAGAGCTCTTAAATTAATCTGATGAGATTTAATTGGCTCTAATCAAACAATGCAGCAGGCTTTCTGGGCAAAATATACTGGGGCAAATCAGACTAGTTTTGATTTGGTTTGATTCCTTGGATAAATACGAGGAGCTGGACTTTTCCCACTATCTCAGACTACCACAACGTTTCTATGTCTTGTAAACAAGAACTACTGTGTGCAGTTTTTTATGGTGAGACAGCCGTGTGCTAGAGATCCATCGTGGTCTCATTCTGACTCACTGTTTACATCACCTTTGTGTGTTGTATAAACTCTGGCCTGGCTGGTATTGCTCATCAATTAGAGTTCAACATCATCAGAAAGTTTTCAGTTGCTTCTTTGTCTCTGATCTCGCTCTCATAAAAAAACCAGATGTTAATGAGCACATTAGTGAGTCATAGGCTCAGAAGCAAGTTCAGACATTGAGGTAATAAAAGCCATTTTAATAAATTAGAAGTGGAACTTAAAAATAATAATGCGCATTTTGGGAGCTATTCTAATTGCTGTGGTCCTGTTCTTTGCCTCCAAGCACCTGATGACTGAGTAAATACAGAGGGCTTTGCAGGCTTGGGGCCTGTTGTCCCTCTCTGCAGTGCAGCAGTTGGCTGCTCCTGGTTGCCAGGGTGGTGCTGACCCTGGTGTTGTGTTTCAGCTGCCCGAGGCTGCTGTCCGAGACCTGATGGTTGCCAGCATTGCAGTCAAATACACCCAGTCCAACTCCGTGTGCTACGCCAAGGACGGCCAGGTAACATCTGTGTCTCTGCTTCAAAACCTTTTTCAAAACATTTTTGTCATGGTAATGACAATGATGGGGCTGGAAAAGCTCTTTTATGCTTCTACAAGTCTGGCCTTGAGTCGTTTCTTTGACTACTCTGTTTTTGTGAGGGCATGTTTTAGTCAGTGCAGAGCCTTAGGAAATTACAGATTTCACAGCTGGATTCTGACTGTCCAAATGCTTCGTAGTTTTATTTTTTACTTGAGAAGGATGGGTTATGTTTGGGTTTTTTCTCACTTTGGGTCATCTTCTTTTCTCCCTGATTTTTTTTTAAAGGGTTATGATGGATGTTGGGATTTACAGGGATTTACAAATATGTAATTGATATTACGAGTTAAAGAATCACAGAATGGTTTGAGTTGGAAGGGACCTTAAAGGTCATCTTGTTCCACCCCCTGCCATGGGCAGGGACACCTTCCACTATCCCAGGTTATCCAGCCAGGTTATCCCAGGTTATACCAGCCCCATCCAACCTGGCCTTAAACACTGCCAGGGATGGGGCAGCCACAGCTTCTCTGGACAACCTGTGCCAGGGCCTCCCCACCCTCACAGGGAAGAATTTCTTCCAACTATCTAACATAAATTTTCCCTCTTCCAGTTTGAAGCTCGAATTTAAAAAAAAATCCTTCAATACAGAAGAAAAAGAGAAAGAATGTTTTTGATCTTGAGCTTCATTACACGATAAATCAGCAAAATGGATCAGAGTGAATCCCACAGAGGGAGACTGAGGGTGAGCTGCAGTGCTGTCCTTGTTGCATTGGTGCTCCTGTCAGGTTGTTGGTACAGCCTGGAGACACTGCAGTGCTGTCTCACAGAAGTATCTGGGGGGGTGTGGGTCTTCAGAATAAGTCTCTGGAGTTCTGGCATTTGTCTGCTGTTCAGCTTTAGGGTTTTTTCCTTGCCTTTTAAGTAGCTCTCTGCACTCCAGAGTGTTGTATCTCGTAGCCCCAGTACAAAGGTGTCACTCTTTGCTCCTTTTCCCTCATTACAGCAGCAATTTCCCCAGCACAAGTCTGGGCTGAACGTGGTGCTGCAGGTGTCTCTGAAATGTGTGTGGTAATGTGTGTTCCACATGGCAGGGAGGAGTGGAGAGCAGCGTGGGCAGGCAGGGGTTTAGCTGCCCCTCCAAAATATGTGGTTTGCATATTTGCAGGTGTGGATTTGAATGAAATACAAAAACGTGTTGTCTTGGTTTGTTGTGGGTGTGACGGGTTCTTGTACTAGAAATGAGTGACTTTGTTGATAGTAAAGGGCAGCAGCTGCTACAAAAACCTGCTCAAGGAGATGGTGAGTTCAGTCTTGGGGGCTTCAAATGGAAACTCAGTGTCTTGCTTAAGAGGCTCATTACAGCCCAAACAAACGAGGGATGGAAAGCAGCTTCCACATTAAATACTTTTCCAGGGTCTGACCTGGTTTGGGTTACAGGAGCCAAGCCTGGGAGGTCCACCCTGCTTTCAGTTCCATTGCTTTTGCAGGGGTTATTTTAGCCTCACAGCATCCCTGTTCCTAGCAAAACTCCTGTGCATGAGGTATTTTTGACAGCTCGACTTTGCTGGGTTCCTGAGTGGATCAGCCACTGCAGCAAGGCAGTGGTGTCAGTAAGTTCTAGGGAAGTGTGGAGTGGGAGGAAGCATTTCTGGGCCTGAGTGTCACTTAATTTGCAGGAAGGCAGCTGCCAGTAATTGCAATAGACACTTACACTTGTTCTGTCTGACTTTCAGCCCGTAATATGCTGATTTACATTTGCTTTAATGATAACCATCATGTTTTAAATTAGCAACTTAAAATTATTCTTTATTCTCTGCACAGTAGGATAAAACAAACCCGATAATTTACCTCACACTTTCTTACTGTTGTCTTCCCAGTTGACAAGTTCTTTATTAGATTTTTATATTTCCACGTGTATTTAGGGGTTTTGTTTTCACTCATTATCCAGGGTAAATCTGAGTAAATCCAGGCCAACCTGGATCATTTTGCAAGGATTCTTTGGGCATTATCCATCTCCTCCACTCCGTGCTGCTGCACAGCATTCCAGATGTGGAGTAAGTTTGACTCTCTTATGAACCAAAGTGTTTTGGTCAAGTAGTTCTCAATTTTCACCCAAGCTTTTTTTCTATTAAGTGATTTACTTTTTTTCTACTCACTCTGTGTTGCTGTCTCCTTTCACTGCTCACACTTAATAGGCTCTGCTTAAGCACTTTTGGATTCCCGGGAGATTAAACTCTGAAAGAAACATAATTAATTTTTGTGTAGAAAACAGGGGGAATGATTCCTTTGTGGAGGATTTTGAGTTTTTTTCCTGTATTTTTTTCTGTGTTTTTTCACAGCTGTGTTTTTTCTGTAGGGGAAGGGCAAGATTTGAGGAAGGGAGAGATGAGGTGTGGGGAGAAGGATTTTTCACCTCACATGAAGTGAAAAAGGCAGAGAATAGGAAAACAATGGCTTCAAGCTGCCAGAGGGCAGGGTTAGGTGGGATTTGGGAAGAAATTCTTCCCTGTGAGGGCCATGAAGCCCTGGCCCAGGTTGCCCAGAGCTGCCTCATCCCTGGAAGTGTTCAGGGCCAGACTGGATGGGGCTTGAACCAACGTGGGATAGTGGAAGGTGTCCCTGCCCACAGGGAGGGGTTTGGAATGAAACAAGCTTTAAGGTCCTTTCCAACCCAAATCATTCTATATTCTCTCTCCATATTTTTCTACAAAAAAGGGTTTTGCTCTCCCTGGATCAGCATTTTCCAGTGAGATGCATCCTACCAGCACGTTCTTCCCAGGCTGTAACTTTGAACTTCCTTCCAGAACAACGTGTGATCCTCAGAGGGAGACACAGAGAAGCAGCTTTTTCCTTCCCTTGCCTGCTGAGCTGTTACCTGCAACACATGGACCTGCTTTTGTATCTCGTAGATTTGGGGATGCCTGTGAAGAGTTCACAGGATACATCACTTGGATCAGCTGAAGTACCAAGTTCCTGCCATTTTGGTGGTGGAGACAAGCCAAAGTTCAGTTTTGCACCTCTTGACAAAATTTAGGTCGCAAAAAATGGGAAATGCTTTGAGTGGCTCCCAGAGGAAAGGAAAAGGCTCCTTCTGAGGAGGGTGGTTGGGTGCTGGCAGGGGGGAGAGCCCCCTGTTCCATCACAGGAGTGTGAGGCCACAGCTCACAAGGATGAGAGGAACATGAGGCACCATTCTGGCTGGGAAAGGGCACAGGACATCACATTTCTTAGACACTTGGGAATGTTTCATGGTATTTTGGCCCCTGTTACTCTCCACCATCTGCATCCCCAGCCAAAAATTCCTGCCTCAGCCCAGCCTGGCTTGCTGGTCCCACTCCTAAGGGGCCGAGTGGCAGTTAATGGTGTGCTGTGTGGCACAGCCAGCCTCTCCTTTGCCCAGGGAGGCAGGATAAACCTCTGTGGAAGAGGGAATACGCCAGTGTGCAGCTGGTGTTGAGCTGCTTTGGGGAGTGCAGGGTCCCCTGTGAGTTTGAGGGTTTGACTGGGTGGATGTGAAAGCAGAGGTTGGACATCAGGGGTGTTTGTTAGGGAGAAAGTGCCACTAAACCACAAGGAACTTTGCATCTGTTCAGTATTTGTGATACCACCCCCCCCCTTGTGGGTTCATTACACACTGATGACCTCAGTTATGGCTGAGCAGATTATATTTGATAGCAGCCCAAGTCTTTCATTTGCTCCTTGGGGGAACAGTGTGCAGCAGCTTGTTTAATGGTTCTGGTAAGAGGTGAAATCACTGTGTCTTGGTGGATGGGAAGACAAATGATTCATTCCTTTGAGGGCAGCCTTCCACTTACAGCTTTGCCATCTGTCCCAGTCTGAGCTGGAAACTCTGAGGCAGCACCAGTAGCCTCTACACCGTGTCCCTGGAGCAGCCCCCCCATGAGAACAGTCTGGTGAACAGTTCAGCTGTGGCTTCACAGAGGCAGGAAATGATGGCAGAGACTTGTTTTCTGTCAGATCTCTGGGTCGAAAGCAGGACCCACAGCTCTGAAAGCTGTGGAGGAAAGCTACCAGCCCGAGTTTAACATCCGAGGTGGCTGGGTCTGTCCTTTGTGTGCCTGGTGTGGTGTCCTGGCAGAGGCAGAGTGGAGGGGCACGGCCAGCCCAGCGCCCAGGAGAGCTCAGCACAGCCCCATGTACTTGCCAGCTGTGAGTGCAGGCAGACTGTATCCATGGGGTTGTCCTGCCAGTGTCCAGGAACCAGGATATCTGCAGCCACGTCCTGGTTTCAGTGCTGTTAGCACCTGAGAGTTGCCTTGGTCTCCAGAGCAAGTTTGCCCATCCCAGATGGAATGCCAGAGCTCCTGTGCTTTGTGCATGGAGCTGTGACATGTGGCTCGGGGTTACCTGAGCACGAGGCCCCAAAGGATCTCTATGTACTTTATAGTGTACCTGAAATAATGTGTCTGATGAGAGAGAACTCCAAAGAAAGTGGTCTGATAGAAGCAAACAGAAGCTTAGCAATTACCATTTTTTCATAGCGCTTCCCTGAGAAAAAACCACTGTGTGGATTTTGCTTCCTGAAGCACTATGTCTCTTTGATGTCAAGCACAAGTCTCATTAAATAAGGTTAAATAAGCTCTTTTAACAATCCTGGACTCTGGCAGATGGCAGTGTAGGAAATGGGTGGTAGCTCCAGGGCCCTGACAATTCCTGGGATGTATTGGTGCCACTGACCAGCTTTCCTGAGCGAGCAGTGGATTTACTTCCTTGCCAGCCTTGACAGACAAACAGCCCCTCCTGCACTGCTCTCTCAGCTGATGTGTTTAAGCCCTGCCTGCCTGGCTCACCAGGAGAGATGATGGTGTTGGGTGACCTGGGCTCTGACTGAAGTGCCCTTTTCCAGCTCTTGGCAGCCACATTTGTTTCCACGACCTACAGGATTTTGCTTTTCCTTAAAAGCCATAATTGTCTCACTCTCCTGAGGTTAAGGGTTTGACTCTGATGGCTGGAGTTGTGTTATTTAGAAGGATGAAAGAACACGGTGTTTTGAGAGTGACTGTCTGCTCAGCAGAGCTCTGGCAGTTAGCAGTGCAGAGAGCTGGCCCTGTAACCAGCTTACAGGATCAGGATGCAGTTGTTTTCCTCACTAATTACCTGCAGTCTGTCTCTGCTGTGGTGAGGAGCAGCTAAACCATGGGGGGGTCTTTCCTAACCGGAATGCGGCTCTGCCTGATCTCGGTGACTGTGCTTTGCATCCCTGTGCTCCAGGTGATCGGGATGGGGGCCGGGCAGCAGTCCCGGATCCACTGCACTCGCCTGGCGGGTGACAAGGCCAACAACTGGTGGCTGCGGCACCACCCCCGCGTGCTCTCCATGAAGTTCAAGGCGGGTGTGAAGAGAGCCGAGATCTCCAACGCCATCGACCAGTACGTCACCGGCACCATCGGAGAGGTGAGGGCTCCCTGCCCCTCCAGCTTCTGCCGTAGCAGGTGACCCCAAAGAGCTGGGGGATCACATGGCCAGAGCCCAGGATGGTGATTCCCCAGGGGACATTCAGTGGTCGAGTGTCCTGATTTTCCCCTCCAGTACTGCACCCACGGCCTCCAGTGCTGGAGCCTGCCCTGTGCTTCCATGTGCAGCTTGGCTTCAGCTCATGGCCCTTCCCGGCAGTGAGGATGGGTTAAAGCTGCGGGTGATGTTCCAACTCTCCCTGCCTTGTAAGTGGCACCTTCTCACACGGTGCTGTTTGCTTTTGTGGCATTTTGGATTCTCAGAATCCCTCTGACCACCCCGTTACAGGCAACAGTGAGACAAGAAAATAGTATGTCCTTTTTAAGTATCAAAAGCCAAGGGCTGGATTAGGGACCTTGTGAGTCATCTCTGGGAGCAGTTGCTTGTGTAAGGGGGCAAGAACTGGAGCAGTTGCTGTTTCGGAAGGTGAATCATAACCCAAGCTGCTGTTTGCCATGTGTTAAGTCATCTACCAGATCCTGTTTGTGTGTGGTGGCATTTACACTGCAGGCAGGCCAGGCAGAGCATCTGGGAATTAAAGGGAAGGAGAAGGAATCCCTCAAGCCCTGGGGTGAGGAGGGGGAAGGAAAGGAGTTAAAAGGATGCCAAAAGAGCTGATGGTGGTAATGTGTTCCCACTTGGGATTTTAAAACTCCTGGTCTGAAGTTCCCAGCAGCAGAGCTGCAGAGCAGAAAGCCCAGCTGAGCTGGGTGTCAGGGGGATGCTGTCACTCATCCGCCGTGTCCCACGGGATTGCTGGGAGCCTCGTGCTCTGGGGCTGAGCTGGGCTTGTGTTCCCGCAGGATGAGGACCTGGTGAAGTGGCAGGCGATGTTTGAAGAGGTGCCCCAACAGCTCACGGAGGCGGAGAAGAAGCAGTGGATTGCCAGGCTGTCTGCTGTGTCCCTCAGCTCCGACGCCTTCTTCCCTTTTAGGGATAACGTCGACAGAGCTAAGCGGGTAAGGTGACTCCAGGGGAATGGCTTTTCCTTTCCTTTTGTGTGGACTGCTGAGGAAGGGCCCTGCCCTGCACTGCTGGCTAGGATAGCGCATCCTGGGAAGTGTGTTCCTTGCAATTAATCATCTCACATGGATAGTATTTATCCAGCCATCGCTCAGGTTGTTGATTTAGGATGAACAGAGGATTAAAGTTTATTTAACCATTTAAGAATATCCAGACAAGGCCCCTCACTTCCAGAGGAACCATTTTGGTTTTATTTCTGCGTGGCAGAGAGAACTTCCCGCTTGAGGAGCAGCTTTGGGCAACAGAAGGGATGTGGAAGAAGGACTGCCAGCTCCTTCCAAGGGGGGATTTTGGTTTTCCATCCTCTAATGCTTCCCCTAATCCCTGTGTCTGTCCAGAGTGGAGTAGAGTTCATCGCTGCCCCGTCCGGCTCGGCTGCCGACGACGTTGTGATCGACGCGTGCAACGAGCTGGGGATAACCCTGATCCACACCAACCTCCGGCTCTTCCACCACTGACCCGGGCTGCCCTGCTCCCTCCCCGGGCACGGCCTCACCAGCAGCAGGGACCCGAATGTGGCCGGCTGAACTGGGAGGCACGTGCAGTCCGTGCTTGGCAGGAGTTTGTCAGCTCTGTGGGGAGGTCCTTCCCAGTGTTAGCAGAGAAGGAGGCACTGGAAGTTGCTTTCCAATGTAGGAAACGAGTGTCTTTTGCAAATAAACATACGGTTGTTAGCTCTGTGCAGCCCGTGTGGTCCCCTGTCACCCACATACTGTGTCCTTGGGAGAAAGGTTTATTTCTGGGGTAGACTTTATGGTCCAGACTTCACTAATTCATTACCTGGCCTATGGGATGCTGTGAAGGCCTGGCTTCTGCCCAGCTTCTCACTGAACTGATAAAAATCTGTGTGGTAAGTGAGCTGAGTTGGGTTGGTGGGGGGGTTTTTAGAGTCAGCAGGTAGTTTTCCTAAGGTGCTTCTAATCCACTGTCCTCTTCCCCCGGGGAAGAGAGGGGAGCAGGTCCTTTGTGCTGTGAGTCCTGCCCCAGACTGTGTGTGCTTTGGCAGGGTCAGGTGGTTTTCTCCAGGGTCAAAGACCCATTGACAAGCTTGTTCCCATACTGGGAGTACAGATAAGAGTTCACAGGTATCTGGGAAGCATCTTGTCTGAGGCAACTTCCCTTCTCCACTCTCCACAATGTACATTAAGGAGATTTGAACTCTGATTGGAAAAAAAACAGTGAAAATCTGGAGCACAGTGAGATGAGTGAAGTAAGAACCCAGACATGTGTTTGCTGGTGATTCCTGTGACCGTTTCCAAGGGATTTCCTTTTTTTGGTTCTGTCTTATAAAATCTGTTCAGTTTTGGCCAGGATGAGCCCACAGTTTTGCAATAAACACCTCTGTGGGCTCAGCTCTCGGAAGTCTGCGCCTGTTCCCTTGGCTCCAGCAGGAGTGCACAGGTAAGAGACAGATCTGAGAGAGGGCAAGGATAGGTTGTGCTCCTGACTCTGCTGATGGCTTCCTGTGACTGTGGCTGTGTTTTCTGTTTTACCTGATTGCCTGTTTGATCCAGACTGGAGAAGAGTCAAAAATGTTCCTTGCATGTCTTTTCTGTGGTGCTATTTTGGCTGTTGCTGGCACATGCTCTGCTGTGGGGTTTTCTGGGGAATCTCAGTCCATCCCTCACCTGCATCTTCTAAAGCACTGGCTAAAATCTGTTCTGTGTGTTCCCACTGATCCTCTGTTTGCTGTCCTCGGGGCACTGTTTAATCTACTGATGGAAGTTAATAGGTACTAATCTTCCAGGTGAGATCTCTGCATGAGATAGTAAATGCCTGACTAAGGTGATGCCTCTCTAGGGCCTGTACTGTCTTGTGCTGAGACACTTGTGCACGACATGAGCATCTGTAGAGGGATGGGCTCCTGCTGTGCCTGTGGTAAGGATAAAGGACATGCAGGAGTTGTCAGAGTTGGGGAACCGCACCCTCAAGTGCCCAGTGTCCCAAGCAAATGTCCTTGATGGCTCTGTCTCATCGTCAGGGATAAAGGCTGATAAAAAACTCTCTAGTTCCAGGTGTGAGGGGACTGGAATGCCCATGGGGTGCCTTGTCACCTGGGCTGCAGTGACAATTTCAAGCAGCCTAAGCCTTCCCACGGAAGGCAGATCCCCTGAGGCTGTGAGAGGAGTTCTCTGTAAGGAAGGGCTCTAGTGGTCCTAGAAACTCCCTGGTCTGCTGGAGGAAGGAACGACTTCTCTCTTGGCTGCTTGCAGTGATTCAAAGTGAGCTGTGGAGCTCTGCTTGGTATCTGTTTCCCCCAGGAGAGGGGATGTCCCTTCCCACGTGGGACAGGTCTGCTCCCTGCAGCTGATGTGTTTGGAAAAGTGAACTCGGATTTGCACCGTCACCATATGGCACCTTGCCCCTGGCAGGTCCTGTGCTGGCAGAACAACAGCTCCCAAAGTGCAGGGAGGGATCATTCCTGCCCTTGGCAGTCAGTAGCAGAGGATTGTTTATTATTTATTTTTTTCCTTCCAGCCTCCAAGGGACTCCTCCTTGGAGTAGAGAGCCTTGACTCTGGTTGTTCCTGGGCTCTAACCAAAGCTCTGAGTCAGCTGAGCAAGACAAGCCATGACATGGAAACGTGCCTCCTCTTATGGAAAAGAGCAGCCAAGGGCTTAAATGCTGCAGGGCTTTGGGAGTCCAGGGCATCTGGAAGCTCCCTGCTAACAGGGAGTGCTAGTGCTTTTCAAATGAGACTAAACAGATTTAGCTGAGACACAATAGACCCAGCACTGCACTAGTGAATGTTAAAAATGATCACCAAGGTAAAAAAAAGCAGAAACTTTCAACAGTGTAAAACTTTGTTCTTTAAGGCACAGACAAACCTCTATAGGGAGGTTGGGAAAAGGTGCTGTTTAAATCATTTCATCTTGAAATGGTTCCTATGGGGAGAGAGAAGTGTTTGCTGCTGTTGTAAGAGATGGGACATTGGAGTGAGGAGATCAGGTGGGTTGTGGCTCCTTTTCTGTCTGTCCACGAAGTGAAGGAATTAGGGACAAAGTGACCATGGAGAGATCTTTGTGAATGTTCTCTTATCCAAAATACATAGCCCTCACTTGGGCAAACCAATTAGTAGCAATCTAATTTAATGGAAAAGTATTCTTCTGTGTCTCTGTCATGAGGTCAGTTTAGGTTTCTTGTATTTTAGGTGCTCTTGGAGCACTGCTGGGATAGAAAGGGTTGCTGCTGCAATCATCCCACCCTGCCACTGTTCTGGTTGTCCTAGAGAGCGATCCCTGAAGGCAACAGCTGCCACGTGTGTTTCCCATGTCAAGGAGCCAAATTCTGTTTTCATGCGATGCTTTATTCAATCCAGAGAACGCCGCTGCCTGGAGCAGTACAGTGCGTGTGCAGCGGGGTGGGGACGGGCCGAGGAATTGCGGCAGGACTGCTCTCCTGCTCTCCTTCTGCGTTTGCAAGTGCACTGCAGGGCGTGGCAGCACAAGCGACAGGGACTGGCTGGGGACTCGGGTCACTAATGAACACTGGCTTTGTTTTAAAAAGGGTTTGAGGGGAATTTCATTTACCTCCCTCGCCCCTGAGGTAGAAGCACAGAGATGTGAAAGGGGCCTGTGCCTGTAACACACAGGCACAGCCCCGGGTGCTGGGTTTTGAATCCAATGTCACAGGTTTGGACAGGCTCGCTCGTTTTGGCAACTCGGCCACTGAAAGCTTATTTAATTCTAGGGGTGTCCATGTCTAGCTGGATCAGGACCACCTCTACCTCAGCTCATGTGCAAAGCAGGGACTGTTTCCCTTTCCCTCCCTTCCCGCTGTTCCCCCAAAGCAAGCCTGTACCTACTCACTGTCTGCGCTTTACAGGGGCAGGGGGTGCAGCTGGAAGCCTTTAGTTAACAAACTGCTCTACAAATATTCTCTCGAGGTTTACTTCATGCTTCTTTGGAGTGGTTTGTTCCATCTTGTGTCAAGGCAAGTTACTCCAGCTCTGAATAATCCCGATCTGAATAATCCCGCTCAGAATAATCCAGCACAGAATAATCGTCTTCATCCTAAATTCCATGGTAGCAAAGAGAATCACTTAAACTATATGTCTGGTTTGTAAATCTTTTTATTAAAAGAGTTGTTTTTTTTCTTTTCCACAGTAGTAAAGCTTTGGCACTTACAGTATAAAAATAATCACTGATCATAATTACACCAAATTCCTCTTTTGTCAACTGCATACTAAGTGTCCTCAATACATTTTATTCCCATATAAAAACACTTGAAGGTCAGGGGAACAAAACTGATAAATAACAGTATGAGATATAAAGATACAGCTAGAAAAATACTAGGATCATGGAGAAAGAATTAGGACTGTGCATATTTTAAATATCACAGTGATTGGATTTGCTGTTCCTATCTTATTGCTGGCTGCACGCTTATGTGAAAGCAGAAGTGTTTGGTGGACTTTCCTATCCCTAAACCTCAGTAATGTTGTACTCAAATGTTCTTTGCATAGCACGGGAACCTTGAATTTCTACACCCTCCCTCACCCTTAATATTTTGATTCCCCCACCAGATTCGTGATTTAGCACCTTCCCTCCCCGCCTTTTTTTTTTTCTTCCTTTAAATTTGAAAACATTGACTGGCATTCAAACCAAGACAATCGCTATCAATCATGAGAAAAGTCTGAAACACTCCAAGAGTGGCGCTTGGAGAAGCTGTGAGTTGAGCTTAAGCTGGGAAAATGGCTCCAGAGCAGAGGGCCATTCTCAGAAGATGCAGTTTGCTAGCATCACTCCAGTTTGGATGGTATTTATACTTTGGTTTGTCTGTTGCCATGGCCGCAAGAAGTCTTGCTCGATGTTACTTTCCCCGTGGATGTTGTGTGTCTGCCTGTACATCTAAGGGCATGAAACACTCAATGGGGCAGTTGACGTTCTGTCGGGAGGGAAGGAAATCGGTTAGTGCTCCGTCCTGGCACGACGGACACGGCCCTGCTGTGGTTTGGGCTGGGAGGTGTTCCCGGCACAAAGCAGCGAGGGAAGGCTGGGACATCTCTCCATGCACTACCACCTGGGAGGAGCATGCAACCAGGGCCTGCTGCTGGGAGAGGTGTGTGGAGGGCTGGGCTCAAGCACTCGTGCTGTGCAGTGGTGGCCGTCATGCACCCCTCGCCCTACACGGACCCCACGGGGCTGTGCCACAGCCCAGGCTCACAAAGACAGGGCAGAGAAGGAAAGGCTACTCACGGTGTTTGTGGCCTGGTGGTATCTCTGTGTAAACTGTGTGTAGGTGTGGCCAGCAGAGCCTTCGGGGGCCACCTCCACGCTGGGCCTGCGGCAGTTGTCACAGCGCCAGCCCTGTATGGAGAACAGAACCTGCTGATGGGGGGGCCAAGGAGCTGCCAGGACTCACAGAATCACAGTGGTTTGGCTTGGAAGGGATCTTAAAGCCCATCCCATTCCACCCCCCTGCCATGGCCAGGGACACCTTCCACTATCCCAGGTTGCTCCCCATCCAACCTGGCCTTGAACACTTGCAGGGATGGGGCAGCCACAGCTTCTCTGGGCTACCTGTGCCAGGGCCTCACCACTCTCACAGGGAAGAGTTTTTTCCCAGTACCTAATCTAAATCTACCCTCCTGCACCTTAAAGCCATTAATTCACACACATTGCTATGTGTGGCTGCAGAGCCACCAACACCAGTGAGGCTGCCCCTGGGTCAAGTTTTTTCCCAGTGTACTTAAGCTCCCCTGGCTAATTAGTTCTCCCCGTACACAGGCCTGTTTTGGCCCTTTCCATGACCCGAAACCCAGCAGCTGCATCCTGGCTCAGGCTCTGTCCCCACTCCCTGTGTCCAGAATTCCACATCCTTTCTGCTTACCTGCTGTCCTCCATAACAAGTGCAGGAGCAGATGGCCCCAAAGTACTCCTTCTGCCACTGCTCTCCAACGTGGTACATCTTCCCATCGTCATAGCACGTGGTCTCATCTGTGGAGGAACAGGCAGAGCTCAGCTGTAGGGCTGTGCCTGGCTTTAGGCTTTCCCAGAGCAGCTTGGTGATCAGAAGGGGAGCCGTGTCTGACCGGAGGCTCCCTGACTGGCAGGGGAACATCAGTCATTTTTATAGCTCTCCAGACACTTTTAACCAGAACGTGAGAGCAATGCAGTTTAATTCACAGTGTGAAGTCCAGAGAAGCTTCAGGTGAGAGGCCCTGCAGAAAGGTCCACCTGGGGTAATCCACACCACTTAGTGCAGTGACATGTCCCTGGTGTGCAGCTCCAGGGCCACAGGCAGGCAGGTGCTGAGTGTGCTGTGACCTGGGCTAACAAAAGAGGGTTTTCTTCTTTTCAAGCTTGGGAATGTGAGATTTATGCCTTCAGCTCTTGTGAGAACAGACTGAAGCTGTCATCAGTTCAGTCTGAACCAGACACACTGATAGCTGCTTGCCCCCATGGCAGGACCAGAAGTTAATGGGAACTTTGAGCTCCCATTCAGGAAATTTCAAAGTGACATTGGAAAGAGACTTACGAGGTTCACACTTGAATTCTCCCTTTCCATTCCCAAGGCAGGTGCAGCTCATCATCTGGCCATTCTCCCCTTGCCTGTCCCACTTCTCCCCAATCTTGTAGTTCACTCCATTATCGTGGCACCACTCTGGGGAGGGCAGAGGAACGAGAAGCAGGAGTTATCCCACAAGCTGCAGTGGCACAGCGGGAGGAGAACAGCTTGGCATTGCCTCAGGAACCAACAAAGGGGTAGGAGCAAGAATCTTTTCACCTCTTTTAAGTCCCAAGGAGGAAATGGGTTCAGCTCTTGCAGTTTTTAACTGCTGAGGACTATTTCAGCTCTGAGGAATGGCTAGGGACTCTTGGGAAAAAAGTAGGATGTGACAAAGAATGGGGAGAGAGAGGAGGGTTGGTTAACAGGGGAGGAAGAGAAATGAAAGGGAATTTAATAGACATGGGGCAGGAAGAGAGAGAAAAGTATTTTAAATGCTCTTTTTTTTTTGAGGAAACACCCAATATAAACTGTTTCACAGAGGCTGCAAGACACAATGGGTAAGGCCTGTGTATCAAATAATGAAATATAAATGTTAATCATGTAAAATAAGCGTCTTCCCTGCGGTCACTCCTCAGAGTTTATGGAAATTGCAGAAACACTCTTTGCTGAGCTTATCCCACAATTTAAAAGCCTAATTTCAACTAGTTGGGTATGTGTTGTGTTAAAGTGCTCAATCACAGACTTTTGTTCCATTTCCTTACATCAAGTTTGATACTCTTCCCTGTAAACCACAGTCCTGTGAAGAACAAAAAACTTAGTGCCCTGGGCAAGAGCATTAGGAAATTAGAAAACTGGTTTTGCAAGATACTGTGCAAAGGCTGCCTGCAAAGCAAACCAGGCTGTAACACCTGGGTATTACTGGCTGTAATACCCACTGAAATCCACAGCAGTCCTGTCTGGCCACTGCAACAAAGTGTATGATCAGGAGATGAAGATTCAATCCTGATTCAATATTCAAAGCTGTCTTAAAAGACAATGTCACTTGGGTGTCTTGCCCGTCTCACTTTTACACATTAGTTAGATATGCCTGGCAAGGGTAGGGAAAATAAAACAAAATTTAGCTTGGGTGAAAAAGTAATTTATCAATACAATAACTGATCGTTGCTGGTGCACTGAATGGCAATACTAGATAAGCTGCACAGCTCAGGGGCAACCAAAATTTTCCATCACTCCTCATGATGCAAAACACTGCTTGGGTTTAAAGACTTCAGACCCTGCATTCCTTTGCATCATGTTTGGATCAGGTTGGGTCTGTCAAACATGCCACTATAAATCAGGGAGGCTGGGGATGGGGATGGTTAAGAGCAAGCTACTCACTAGAAGAATCACATCTGAAATGGCCACTGCCAAAGCCTAAACACTGGCACCAGAGCTTAAAGCCAGTTTCAGATAACCGCTCCCATTCCTCGCCGATGGAATAGAAGGAGCCAGTGTAAGTATCAAAGCAGGTGTCGTCAGCTGGCTGGTTTAGTCCTTCAGACACTGGAACAGGAAGAGAAGAAACAGTCATCACACTCAGCAACAGGAACTACTGACAGACAGAACGATTTTCACTGAACACACCCTTTTTTCTTCTCACAATCCCCCGGCAGTAATGGAGCTACCCCATGGGCATGTACTTGATGGTTCTGTCAGCACTCCAGGCTCCCTGTGATTCATTTTCCATTTGCATGTGTCACAGCAGTTGAATGATAAAAAAACTGCAGTGAAGGCTATTTTCACTTTCATTTGCCAAGTTTCAAGCAAGTGAGAGATTTCGCATTTGCTGCTGGAGAGCAACAACCTGACTGCCTGTTTTTAAGAGGAAGGTGCTGTGAGATGCTGGGGATCTGCAGGGGGCTGTGCACTCTTTTGGGGTGTTGCAGGTTCTACCTCATGGCAGGGGGATGGGAGGAGGAGAGCAGAGTGATGTTGGACAGTGATTTTGCACCTCAGGTGTGTGCCCTGACTGGCAGGTGGGTGTTTTACAACCCCTACTTCAGTGTGTGATGAACAGGGTCAAGAGTTAATGGTCTTGGTTCAGTCTGACAGACAGAAGGCAATTGGGGTGCTGGAAGCAGAAAAATAACTTTATTTCCTAGAGAAGGGGAAGAAGCAGGAAGCTGCATGGAGAGGCTTAATGGGTGGAGAAAATAAACAGTTATCTCTTAATTTCCTCTTCTTTTTGACCTCAAAATACACACAGGAGGAGGAGAGGGTTGTTGAGCAGCCCCATGTCCCACAGGGTGTGTGTGGGCTCTGGGCTCTCCAGCTGTGGGAAGTGCTGTCTTGGACCACAAGTACTTGTGGTTGGTCACATGGCTTCTAAATGCTGCCTGTTGGTGCTTGATCAGCATCTCTGTGGGCAGCCTGCCCTGCCACTGGACCTGCCTTTGGAATGGCTTGTAGGGCTGCTGGATAACCCTCACAGCAGCACTGGGAAACAACTGCCCGGGCAGTAAAGCAGCTGGGCAGGGTCTGTGACACCAGCATGATCCCAGCTCCCTCTAAGAGGGGCAAATACCAGATCTCTTGGTCTCGCTTGGGCGGTGACCCTTGAGGGGTGTGTGGAGCTTAAAAGCACATTCTTTGTGATTAGGCAGCAGATACGAACAGCTCTGCTGTGTCAGTTATCCAAAACCAGTGGACCTCACTCTTGTCCTGGTGTCTTGCTACAAACTGCCCTTATCAGGAAAGGTTTCCTTTCTGAACTACTCTTGCAGGGGCACTAGGTGGATTGCCTTGAGCAAGGGCAATGAGGCAGGGACAGCACAGGTTCCCCCAGACTCCACAAGGCTTTTCCTTACCAGTATTGCCAACTGTGACCACCTCCTCCAGCACCTTCTGTCTCCGGTGATCTTTCAGGGCTTCCACTATGATGTTGTAGGTGGCCCCTCTTGTAAGACCTGTGAGTGTAGCACTGGAGGAAGTGCCAGGAACCCTGAACTGCAACAAGAGACAATGCCAGGTCACCAGAAAGGGAGCAGTGAACACCCTTTAGGTGCTACCTCTCTCATAGAAAAGACAGGGTGTTGAGGTTGACCTCTATGCCCTGTACACCTTGGAGAATTTCGTCCACTGTTTTGAGAACTTCAAACAATACCAAGTTAAACTTGACTACTCTGCATCATGAGGGGTATGTTAGTACTGCCATTTCAGGGAAACAGAAACCAAGGGAGACACAGGAGGAGCCTTTGGCTTGGAGAACCAGCATCTCAGCCTTTGGAACTCCCACTGAGCTCCGACTGCCCCCTTCCTCAGTGAAATGTTGGCGCTGACAGCACTTCAAGGCTTTCTGGTTTAGCAGTTTTATCCTGTAGCCTTTTCCATGAAGGAGAGGAGGGAGGCATTTATCCTTCCTGGTGTCAGCTATTTGTTAAAACAGACCTTAAGCTAATTCTGAGTTAGCACAGCAAAGAGCCTGGTCTCCCTAGAGAATGTGCTGCCAGAGCTGAGGCTGACGCCGTTCCCCTGCCGAGGCAGCTCCGTTACCTGCAGCGTGTCTTCCTCCTGGCTGACGGGCTGACAGGAGATGATGTACTCGGAGCTCTCCAGCAGCGGCCTCCAGGAGATGGTGGTCTGGGAAAGGGCCTCCTGCCTCGTGGTGTCGTTGCGCCGGGGCCCCCGGGAGTGAGGGTAGGAAGGTTCGACGATGATGGGCACCTGGTACCCGGGCACCTCGATGGCTTCGTCCACGTTGGGCGGCTGCCGCCTCGACCCCGGCCTCAGGGGGGTGGCCGTGGTGGGCACGGGCCGTCTGTAGCCGTGCTCCTCGAAGAAGACTTGCTGACCCTGGTGTCCCACGGTCTGGGGGTGCCCAGAGGTGCCTGGAAGTTGGATACCGTTTCCATTGTCATACCTGTTGTTTGTGAGGTAAGGGGTCCCCTGGTCAATGGAAGGCACGTCCAGGATGTCGGGCTGGTTGGGGTGTGGTCTGCTAATCAACGTGGGAAGGTCATCTGGCCAAAGAAAGGGTAGGAGCCATAAAGTAAAGCGTGCAAAGTAACAGTGGCAAATTAAATAGTTCCAAGCGTCAAACATTAGCCATCATGCCAGAGGCAACACACTTTTTATGATCTCGTTGTGGCTGTAAAGGTAATTTCTATCTCTCTTGATAAACTGTATAAATGTATCTTTCATACACAGGCATAAGAAGTGTGTTGGTATGAAATTTTCATACAGCTGAGCAACAGTTTTGAATACTGGAAGCCAAAGAAGCCACCACCACTGCTCAGATTAAGAAATGATTACATATGATTACAAATGATAGTCACAGGTTATCAGTTTAAGAGGAATCATGGATGTGCAGGAAGAAATTAGCTCTTTGGTCCCATTTGGATATCCAGCTGGTATTTTGCTTGCTACAGGTATCTCAATCTCGTACTGTCAATGTTGTGAAGTGAAAGAAATGCAACAGGCAACAAGTTAATGGATTCTGCATCTGATGCCATCATGTGTTAGACATGAGTGTTAACTCTAATTTACTTATCAGTTAGGTACCCAGGCAAGAATCCAACACCAAGCATATTATTCTGTCCAAACACAGCTAAGAGTGATTAATGTAACTCCAGAATCATACCTCCTGCATCCTAGAAAGGAAAACCTTCTTAGGAAGCCTATTTGACTCATAGAACAGGTGTGGCTGAGTGGTGCGAACAGGATGTTTTAAAAACCATTATTATTTCAGTCCTGACATTGTATTTCCCAACTGGAAGACATCTCCTGTTGGTAGAACACAACCCAGGGCTTTGTTTTACCTGTCCTTTTCCTGCCAACCAGTGGTTCACTCTTCTGAGTGTTCTTCACAGCAATGATGTAGATGATGTATTCAGTGCCAGGTTCCAAACCTAGGGAGGGAGGAAGGACATAAAACAATCTTAAACTGAAGAGCTGCTTTTCTTTTATGATAATGTGTGAGATCTAAGGCAGAGTGATGCTGGGTGTGGCTGTAGTAAAGGTATGTGCATTTTGGATCTGGGGTTTTCAGTACAGAAAGTTCAGCCTCCTGCTCCTCAGAGCAAGTTTGAAATCTGGTTGTGTCACTCAGGATCACAGACCCAAAAATAACAAATCTTCACCATGTGTAACCAAGGGGGTGCCAGAGCCATGGGCTTCTTTCCTTGAAGGGATGACAATTGTGGTGGCACAGGAAATGAACATATGGATTGCTCAAATGACCCGTGCAGGGTAATGTGTTTGTAGGACAGGTGTGGTCATAAAACCACTGTCTGGCACTGGAAACCACAATAGAGAAACGAAACTTCCTATTAGCTGACCATCAACACATTTTATAATTATGCCTTCCTCCCTACCTCCCCTCCAAATTCAAGTGTTTCAGGTGACAAAACAGAGACAGGTACCAGTAATAGTAGCCTCGGTGGTGCCGGGGCGAGGGCGAGGCAGGACCTCCTTGACTGGTGAGCCAGGTTTCTCATATCTGATGATGTAGCCTGTGATCTTGGCTCGTGGGGGCTGCCAGGTGATCAGGAAGGAGTTGCTTGTGGTTGTAAGGAAGCGCAGGTTAGAAGGAGCATCAACAGCTGGGGGGAAACAAAAGGAAACAAGTCAAATGCAGTAAAGACCAGCAGATTCTTCACCTGAGCTACATCTGCTTGACAACCTTCTCAAACTCAGGACCTGTTAAACCTGTTGCAGTAAGTCATAGTAAATATTAAATGTGATCAGGAATACAACTTCTGGTTGACCATATGTGATTACTATGTGTTAACATGAGCAGAAAAGTCAGACAAGATCATTACCAGTGGAGGCATCAAGTACTACAGGGGAACTGCGAGCGTTCTCGTTCAGGGTGTACAGGTAGATCTTGTAGTCAGTGCCAGGCTGCAAGCCTAAAATGAAGTTGAAACATAAATGTTAGCCAGTCCATCTAAAAGGGCCGTCAGAATCTCTTTCAACAACTTCTTGGAGACTAGTCTTTGTAACTCATATTTTTTCCCCTCCTTTTGTTCCTGTAATATTTCTCCTCAATCACCAAACAAGAACCCAATGTACTATCTGGTATGACCCTGGTAGGCCCTGCACTTGCAGAAGCCCTCACTCACCAGTGATAGTGTAACTCCTGACTTCAGGGCTGATGGTCCTTTGAACAGGGTTCTGGCCACTTGCTGGGATGGCTTCAACTTGGAAGCCAGTGATGGTCTCAGTCTTGGTTCTCCAGGTAATGGTGATGGTTGTCTCGGTGGCATCTGTCACACGGGGCCTGCGAGGGGGACTAACATCTGCACCAGAGGGAAAAGGTGTCCTGTCAGCACCGTGGGGGTTGTGAGTCTCACCAGCTGAGTGTTTGTGAAGGCCCTGGGTGGAGCTTTGCACAGAGCCCTCTTCTCACACAGAGCAGGATCCCTCTGCACCCACACAGGACTAAGGGGTCCCTTGGGGAGAGGTCACTACTTACTTTCAAGAGTGGTGACCACCTCCTGGGCTGGGCGGCTGGTCAGAGAGTCCTTCAGGGCATACACACTCACTTCATACTTGGTTGCCACCTAGAACGGACAAGGTTCCACCGTGTTACAAGAACGACCTGGCACAGTGGGAAACACTCCTGCCCTCCTTCAGAGTTTGGTGGAGCCACACGTCTCAGTCAACAGCTACTCAAGTATGAAATCTTCAAATAAATCAGGGAAGGATTGATGGGATAATTCTAATTATTTCTAGGTGTAATAAAAGAGTAGACATGGACACTGATAAGCAGTGCTGTTGGTAACATTAGTAGTGCACATGTGCACACGCAGGGGCAGAAGAAATCCTGGAAGAAGCTTATTTGTCATCCCTCATTTTGGAATCTGTGCTTCAAAGCTGATTCTTCGAAAAAAAAAATAGCATAATTCCCCTCCTATTTTCCCCAGGGTTAATGGGTGCCATTTGCTATGATAAGGTGCTCTTGCTGTGAATAAAAGAGAATGGTGGAAGTTACAGCACAGCTTTTTTGTCCTTGACTGCATCAGACCATGAGTCCACTTAGATTAGAATGTTTTTTAAGGCTCATTTTTGAAAATGATTCATAAAACTCCTTAAAAACAGATCAGCAGCTTTTTAAGATCACAGGAGCCATAAAAGCAGTGATTTTCAGCCTTTTCCAGTTCAGGAACTCCTGAAATGTTTCCAGTGGAGAAGATGGCCATATAGCAAATTTAAGCCTACTCACAAAAGACCTGCATTTTTTAACTTACATTTTGCAGATGCCTTAAAAATAGGCAATAGACTGCCAGAGCTCCCATATCACAGCTTGAAAACCTCTGCGTTAGTTCACTTTATCTGACCTCTTTTGTGAAAGATGAGTAAAAGCATTTTACTGGGTTACTCTTGATTGTGAGCCTGGTAATTTGCATTTGATTAAGGCACCCTGTCTGTCTGTGCTGAGGAAGAATGCGGATCCAGCAGGCCAATTACCTGCCTTTTAAAAAACTCCAGTAATGAGCAGTTGCAGTCTGACTAGTCATGAGCTTCAGAGTCAGACCCTGAGGAGCTGTAATGATCTGCTCCAACTGAAGCTCCCAACCCAGGAATCGGAAACTGCTTCGAGTTCTCCTAACATGTCCTTCCCACAACACAAAGGAAAGAGTTACCATCAATCCAGACACGACTGCAGATGTGCTGTCTGGAGAAAGGTTGATTTCTTTCATGGGACCAGTCTTTTCCTTGGGGTTCACTCTGACTCTGTAGCCAGTGAGGCGAACGTTTGGTGCATTCCAGTTGACAGTGAGACTGGTGGGAGTCACCTGAGTAAACCTCAGGTTTGTTGGAGGTGGAATTGCTGCAAAAACCCAGATTGGCACAGGGTTAGTTTAAAAAAAGACAGTCTTAGATAAAACAGTATTGTCTCCTCAACGTGAGATAGGTTTAGGCCAGGAAAGTGGTGTGACTTCTGCCAACACAGGCATAAAGCACCACGGAAAGGGACGTGGCATTCAGGAGGAGATTATCAAATCATCAGCAACACTTCTTAGCAGAAATAAGGAGATATTGATGCTTCAACCCCAAAGTTAAGTGAGCAATGACATTTGCTGTGATATAACATAAAGGCTTCGGGAGGTGCTTAAATCTACAACAGGCCAGTCTGTTTTAATTATTCTACCAGTCTCTGCTTCTCATCACACAGCTCATAGTTTAGTCCTGCTTCACTTGTCCCTGTCTGCTCATTTCTAAAATACAACGGATGATTTACAAAAGCAAGTAGGAAGCAGGCTTGGGAATTGCAGAGGATATAAAAATACTGCAAATGCAGAGGGGAAGCATTTTACAGCCACTTACACAAGTGTAAATTACTACACAGAGAGCGAGGCAATGGAAAAGCAGAGCTGTGGTGGCCATAAGGCTCATCACACAAGAGCCTGTTCATGAGTTAACACATCTGATATCCTTACAAATGTCTGCATAAAAAAGAAGCATCCATCGAAATATTTTCTTGCCTTACTGTTGCTAATCCTTGGGCTGTAAACAGAGGAAAGGTACACCTTGCCATAGTACCATAGTACTGTAGCACATTGCTATGAAGGTTTCTCAGTTTTATAGAGTGGAAATACAGGATAATTCTCCTTTCTTGCTTTGCTCAGAGCTCAATCTAAAGCCCATGAGAGTCAATGGAAAGTCTTGAATGACTTCAAATACGCTTTTGAATAGCCCACAAAAGGTAAACCACAGAGGGCGAGTTTGAAAAAATACTATATTTGCATTTCAGGCAGGTAGTCAGCCAGCTGTTTCATCAATACATCACTTTGCTGCGGTTTAGCACAGCAATCTGTACACTGAGGAAAAACTGTCTCCATTCCACCCCTGGAATTATAGTGCCAACTTTTCATCCACAACTGAACGGGAGACCTTTATTACACAGGTGCTACCTTTGTAATAAAGTCACATCTGGTAATGCTGGAAGCTTGGCAATGGATTCCATATTGCTGGAAGCAATTTTACTGCAAGCAATTAGCTTCCTTTTTCACAAAGGAAATTTCAATGCATTCTACTTGGGGTGGGCTCAGCCTGGCACAGAGGGGGCCCTCCTCTCGTGGAGGTGATGTGGGTATGCACGTGGGCTGTGCTCCTTAGGGCAGTGCCAGGGAAGGAGCTGGAGGCTCTGTGAGACCTGAGGATTAGGCAGTCTCCTGGGTCTTCCTGCTGATCTTTGGCTTCACCCAACAGCAACAACCCTGGGGGATGAAAGCTGCCCTAATCTCTCTGTTGTTGGCAACTACCTCTGCTTGCAGGTGCCCCACATCCTAAAGGTAAGACTAGAGTGTTGTGAGAGTGGGGGGTCACCACAGATTAGGCTCCATGACTAGGGACAGGACACTACTGGACACACACCCCTCCTTTCTCTAGAGTCTGCTCCTTCACTCCTGCTATCCTTCCTTCCTTCTCCAATGTGTAGGCTGACTGTGCTCACAACCAGCTCTCTCTCTGGCCCCAGCTGAGGCCTCTCTCAAGAGCAATCACATCCCCTCGGCTGCCCCAGGGGCCTCCCCGGCGCAGAGCACCAGTTGCACATGGAAGCAACAGGGCAGAAGCCCCCGCTGCCATGGCCTGCTGGGGGTAGTGAAAATACCTGTGGACTGGGTCCCAGTGAGGGGCAGGCTCTCCATGTCATCGTATATGGCAACGATATTGATAGTGTACTCAGAACCTGGCCTGAGGCCATGCAGCTCAGCAGTGTCTTCTTCGCCCCCTGGGGCCGGCAATAGCTCATGGATTCCATCCTCAGGGCTTGAGTAGGTCACCCTGTACCTGGTGACTTGCCCCTGAGGGCTTTCCCAAGCAATTTTGATGGAATCAACATCCACCTCAGTGAATGTTAGTCCTTTAGGGCGGTCAATGTCTGTTAGGCAAATTAACGGTAAGAGGTTATGTGATAAAAAGCAGGTTGTGGGTGAGGAAAATAAAAAGCATTTCCATTACATGCAAAGCAGTTCTCGGTTTTGCGTGGCAAGGGGGTACTTGATTCTCCTCTGTGCTGCACCTTGCACATATGCCTACACCCGTAAGGGTGAGTCTGTGGGTGCCAGACAGCAAGAAGGCAATCCTGCCCTTCTTGAAACCAAAAGGACTTGCACTGCCACCTTCAAAGCAGCCATGACACCAATCCTTAGGAATTTTTGAGTTCTCTTGGCACGAAACTGCTTTTACACAATTAAGTTACCTTTAAAGTGGGCAGGAGAAAATAAGAAATGGGAATTTTCAGACCCATTTTTCCCATGTAACTGGCTGCTAGTGCTGAAGGCACTTACTGACTCAGTAAGTTTGGGTTCATGCTGCATTGTTGTAAGCTGCTGTGCAAAGTGCCAGCCCAAGGAGAATCAGTCCCACTGTTTTCTTTCATAAATTAACATCCAATTAACATATTCATCAAGAAAGCAAAATTACTCAGTATTGTAAAATTGGTTGGAAACACTTTTTAGCTTTGTATTGAGCACTTTTTAGCTTTGTATTGCACAGGTGCAACTGGGTGACAGGCACACTTCCCAATTAGACCAATTAATCAGATTTTCCCAGCAAGGTGGGAGCTCAGTGCTGGACAGCAGGATAAGTGAGCCTTGTTCCACAGAAGTCTGGAGTGGCTACAACAGAAATATACCCACTTGTTAAACAAAATGGGAATACCTGGCTTATAATTTTTATATTGGATCAAAATTATCCTTTTCTATAAGGTTTCAACTTCTTTATTTGCCATGTTATATTAGTCATCAATTTTCTGCATTTTCTAGTTGGCAAAGGTGATTTTTTTTGTCCAGGAATTTGTTGGTTTGAAATTGATGTGGACTCTTTACCTATGTTTTCAAGGCTATGGAGAAGCTCCTGTTGTTTTTAGGACAGCTGTAATGTTTGGGGCAGAGTTGTGGTTTTTAATACAAGCCTGAGCAAGGGAATGACACGCCTGCAAAACCCTGCCATAAAGGTGTCCCTAAAAAGGCACTTTACAGAGATATATCCCCAAGCTACATGTTCCCTCTTGTGTCCTCTATGACCAGAGCAGCACTGCTGTTTGGTATAGGCAGATGAAACAATTCCAGGACTGAGCTGCCCTTTCCTTTGCAGTGCTTCATCCCAAGTTCTTGATATAACTCCTGTGTTTTCCTTCCCTGACTCCCTCACCCAGGGCAAGTTCTCCCAAGCCCAGTCCAGTCCCTTAGCAGCAATCACCTTTGCCACCTAGCTTCCTAAAGGATATCTTTGCACATTTTATCCATTGATTGGCTGATGGCAAATGAAACCCCAGAAGATTTTGTGGCTTTAGTGAAAGAAAATCAGAAGCACAGCATTTTGAGGGGGTGGGAAGCTGCATTTTGCCAGTGCTTGAGGCAGAGGGACTGAGTTTTTGCCAGCATCTTCAGCTTAGGTGCACTGTACTCCTCACAGGGCAGACCAGCTTGCATTCTCCTGGGGACCAGGCCCTGCCTTTTACTTTCCCTGGGAACATGATGCTGCAGGGGAGGTTCAGACATGGATAGATAACCCTTGTTTTGTCCCTGTGGAGTGAAATACGTACTGGTGACAGCTGTCTCCACCAAGGGCAGGCTCTCCCCGTTCTGGTTCTGAGCGTAGACACTGACCATGTACTCAACTGTGGGCTGCAGACCTTCAATAGTGACTTGGGTTTGATCTGGCAGGAAAGAACAGCGTTTGTCAGAAAGAGCATCACAAAGCTGCAGAGAACTGGCCTCTAATAGAAGCCATACCATAAATAAATGCCATTCAAACGAGATGGGACTGACAAATCAAGCTCGTGCCATGCTGCTCTGGCAGTGAAAAACAAGGCACCTGTATTTGTACCTGCTCAAAACCCCACACCTGAAAGGACAGGTAGGCACAATAGGAAAGGCACGGCATGAGAAGACCAGCTTTCATCATTTTCCAGGATAAGACTGGCCATCACCCCAGCTGCATCACAAGCATCCCTGAGTGCCAACCTCTGCTGATCCCACGAAATGCCCCTTGTTCCCAAGAGCTGGCAGGTTCCATGGTACTGAGCTCAAGCCTGAGTGACTGAATCCATGCTATGACCAAGGGTCATGTTACATGACCTTCAGAAGGATTTCAGAAGCAGCTTTTCTGGATGCTAGAAAATCCAATAGCATTTCTTTGAAATGCAAGTGCCTTTCAGAGACACCAAGGTTGTCAAGAATAAACCTGTGCAGCACAGTGGGGCCAAAGAAATACACGAAGCTTTTGGGGCAGAAAACCTGCTCTAGCTTCTCTTGGATGAGACCCAGCTGAAGTCAGCAGGATGGCAAAAAAAGGTACAAGCAGGAGGAAGATTTTAGTGGTCACATCTTGGCTTCTTACAGATCTGGTGAAGGATGACATGTACTCTTACCTGCAGGGACGTTTTTAGTTTTTGTGGGCCCATGTCCTTTCTTGGGGACAGCTGTCACCCGATACCCTGTGACTGGGGATGTTGAAGGCAGCCACCTGATGCTGATACTGTTGTCCTGGACATCAGTAACTTGCAGCTGGGATGGTGTGTCTATTTCTGCAAAAATAATTGTTTTGAGTATGTTGGTCCAGGAAACCCTCCCTCCACTGTTGTCTCCTGGCTGAATTTTACTCTGCTCTTCTTCTTCAAAGCTTCACTTCTTGGAAAACTCATGTTGCTATTTATTTGTCCCTCATGCTAGCCCAGACCAAAAAAGCCTTAACCATGATATGTGGGTGACTGACCTCAAATCAATGCTAGTTGAGGATTTTTGTTGTTTTAAAGGCTACTAGATGCCTTTATCTGTAGCTACAGCAGGAGTAGGATTAGGCTATATCCAAATCAGGAGTGAGATGACAATCCTGAAGTTAGAAAGTCAGGGCTCATCAGGATCAGAGTGCACCAGAAGCACTAGAGTTAAGCCAGCAGTGACCCCACGACTTGAGAACAGAGAGGATTTCCACTTTGCAAGGAGCAGTCAAACATTGCTTGTATCCTCATCTGGATTCGACAGGGTCTCCCTCCTCCAAGCCCTTCTGTGCCATGTCATTATCACGCTGGGCCACCAAGACATGCAGTTCCAGTGCCACAGATGGGCTTACAACACAGCCCATGACCTCCCTGCTTTCTTAACGAGGGAGCAGTGACACATTTATGGGGATAAGCCAACACAAAGCTGTAGGGTTTGGGGTTTTTTGTGTCTTGTTTAATCAGGTCTCACCTGTTTTGTAGGTGACAGTGACTGGCTTGCTACTGGCAGGGCTGTCTCCACGGCCAGTTACTGCATACATGGTGATGGTGTATTCAACACCAGGTTTCACACCAGTGATGGTAGCAGTAGTCATGGTGCCAGGCACTGTAAACTCCTTCACAGGGCTGCTTCCACCTAAAAAGAGTAGGGTGGAAAAAGAAGTGTGATGGATCTCTAAAGCTTACATTTAAAATCATTACAAAAATCAGGACAATCCTACATGCATCAAGTTGGAGGCAGGACCCTGTTGATTTCACTGGTTGTTAGGTCAGTTTTTTCCAGACCATCCCAAGGAAAAGAATGATGCACACAGAGTCGCCTAAAATTACTAGAGTGCTCCAGATGCTCTTTTTGTAGACAGAAAACGATGTGCTCCTCTTTAAAAGAGACACCTATATGTCTGCTACAGCCAAAGTTGCCTTTGCTATTTGCTGTGGCTTTCTAAGAGCCTCAGAACAGAGTCTCTGTGACTGGGTACAGCAGCCTGGCCTCACCTGTTTCACCGTAAGTGATCCGGTAGTATCTGACTGTCACTGCAGGAGCATCCCAGGAAAGCACGAGACTGGTTGGGCTGGCAGGGGCGACTTGCAGGTCCCTTGGAACATCAGACACTAGAAAAACAGAGAATTGAGAGGAGAGTTTAAGCACAGTTACTGTCCAGCAGCTGCACACTCTGCCTATCATACCGTGCTCCTCTGCTACTCATCTGCTGTCTGTCTTTTGGCCCAGTGCACACACATCTACAAGTGATGTATCCGGTTAAAAACCATCTGCCACTGGACTAGATTTAATGAAAATAATTCTGCTGGCTCTAAGAACATCTGAAATTAGCATGGCTCCTCCCACCTTTTTCAAAACCAGGCTCTACCTCAGTATCACAGGCCCTTCCTCATGAGCCAAGCTTCACCAGCTGGCAGGGAAGATCTGGTTTAACAGCAACTGCTTCACTAGGGGACACTTGAAATCCTCTCGGTAACTTTTAGCCAGTGTTCTCTCAAGGCTCACCTGTTGTTTGTTGGCCGACCAAGGGCATGCTCTCCTCCCTGCCGTTGATGGCGATGACACTGACCACGTACTCAGTCCCTGGAAGCAGGTTGGTGAGGGTGATGGAGTTCCTCGAGGGGGGCACACGGTCCTCCTTGGGCCTGCCACCACCCTGCTCTGGCTGGTACCGAATTCTGTAGCCTGTAATAGTGGCACGTGGAGCAATCCAGTGGACAGTGAAAGAGTTGGCAGTTATATCCGAGAAGTCGAGGCCAGTGGGGGAATCGAGACCTGGGAGGGGAATCAAAGAGACTGAGCTCAACTAACTACTTGTCACCATCACCACCACCATGTTTCCTTAAGCCCCGTACCATGACACTGCCAGGTAAGAAACCAAATGCTATTCAGCCATGGAACTAAACAAATATGTGTCCAGGATCAAAGTGAGATAAACAAGCACTGGAACTCAACAGCAGGAAAAGTGTGTGTGGCACATAGACATCATCGAGCTGATGACCCATCAATGAGGTGGCAACACACAAAAAGGAACAAGTCCCATTAATGAATTCTTAAAGGATGGCATTATTAACCACATGTGTCTCAGGGTGCATCCAAGTACCTGTTTTCTGGATTCCATACAAAGGTGCACTCTCATGCTGCTCAGAAACACTGTAGACTTTGACCAGATATTCAGTACCAGGCAGCAGGTCTGTGGAGTTTAAGAATAGGAATTTAGACATATTTCTTTGCTAATAGCTAGAAGTTGTTTAACCTACACAATTTTAACTGTATTTCTTAAGAGAGGTAATCAGGTTTTGCTTGATGGAAGCTCTGAGCCTCCGGGACAACCAAAAATTTAAGTCACTGTTATTTTTGTGGCACTACAGTTGCTCACAATGCTTTAGCCTGAGGGAGTGTGGTATCCTGTATCATTGCTGCATTAGTTTGTGGAGACTGACTATAAGCAATTAGTTTTCTACAAGGTCCCTTCTAGTTATCTCACAGTTTAGTTATGCACCAGGCCAAAGCTTCAGCTGATATGAACTGGAATAGGGCCAGGGATTTCCAACACAGCTATTCTAACTCAGATGAGCTCCAGATTTGGTCTCTTATTCCAAAAGCAGGTATTGTCTCTTACTCAACCAACCTGATGTCAGGACAGAGAAGAAAAAAACACTTTAAATAGAACACAGCTTTTGCACCAAAACAATGTCAGCATTTTGAAAAGCCCACATTTTGTTGCCATGTCCTGTAAGGTTCCAAACTGTATGTTGCACATTCTGATCCTCTCCCTGAACCTCTGCACTGCAAATCCTTGACATTTTTGGTAAACCAGGTGAAAAATATGTATTTACTCTTAATACCTAACACCAGGCTGCAAATCAACACCACTGCCCAATAGTCTGATTCATCACTGTCCTTGGATTGATAAGAAAAAGCTTTTCTGTGGTTTGGCTTTAACTTGGGTAAAGCAAGCAATCAAAGCCCATTTAGTATGAGTTTGTATGAGGCTACTTGAGACATCAGCTTAGATCAGCTGAGAATTTGGCCAGCTACACTTAGAGTAAGCAACTTTTCTTTTGCCTCATCTTGTGTCATGTGGACCTTCACACTCTACCAGGAAACGAGGTGGCACCAGAGAGGGAGTCGGTCTCTTCTCCCAGGTAACAAGTAATGGGACAAGAGGAAAAGGCCTGAAGTTGTACCAGGGGAAGTCGAGGTTGGATATTATGAAAAATTTCTTCACTGAAAGGTTGGTCAGGTGTGGAGTCACCATCCCTGGAAGTGTTCAGGGGGTGTGTGCATGTGGCAGCTGGGGATACGGTTTGGTTGTGAGCATGGGGGTGCTGGGTTGGTGGTTCAACTCTGAGCTCTTTTCCAGCCATAACACTTCTATGATTTTATGACAAGGAGCCTCATATTTGACTTATGTAGGTAACCCACTTACTTGTCAAGATCACCATGTTGTCTGAGGGTGAAACTGTCACCTCTGCAACATCATCCTCCTTCTTCGCAGGTGAGTAGCGCACCAAGAAACTGCTCAGCACGATGGAGGTTGGTGCAGTCCAGGTCACTCTCATGGTATCAGGCCCCACATTAGTGAAGCGAAGGTCAGTGGGAGGAGGCACAGCTACATAGCAAAGAACAAATCTGCCTCAGCCCTCTGATTCGTAACAGTTGATCAAGATGGATGTTCAGGGAATCACCAGAGGAAAGTATCTCATGCATAACAGACTACTGGCTACTGCTTCAGATCCATGCAAACAGACTTCTAAACTACATTTGGTTCTACTACGGTTAAGAGAAAAATGTGTCTGTAACTACTGTCAGGCTGCTTTAACCTCTTGGCAATTCCTGATATGTCAAATATACCCCATGGGGCTAATTTGAAAACAAGGTAGCAAGTTCAGTAATGTGCTTCTAGCAGCTGGATTTTCTATTACACGTGTGGTGCCAAGAGAGGTTTAAAGCTGCCATACAGCAGCTTACAGATGGGAAAGTAATCTCATCTAGAATCCATACATGCACACACAGGAGAGGAGAGGGTATATCACTAATTTCGTATGACTCTACTTCTACTCGTGTCGAAGGATTTACAGCCCTCAGGCTTTTCAAACACAACAGGATTTCATGCAAGACCCAGTTTTCAGCTCGCCCTCTGCTCATGCACTATAGAGACCCTTGATGGTGTGGCATGGTTGTCACTGGCATGTCCTCAGGGAATGGTGTCCATCTGCATCCTCTGGGGCATTGTGGAAAGAGTGGAACCACCACGGAAATGGACTGCTGGAAGCTCAAACAGCTGTCGAGGCTGGAGGGTGTGTGCTGATCTGCTCTGCCCTTTGGCACTCTTATTTTGGGGAACCACAGTTTTAAAGTCTGGTGAATACACAGCTCACGTTTCGGGCTCTTGATTCCAGCTGGACATTGGAAATCTGAATGGCAGAAGCTGAATGAGCCTGGCAAGTCTGCAGCCATTCACAGTATTAAAACATCTCAAATTCAGAAACTGAGCAGCGCATATGCGTCCTCAGCTGCCACTTGGAGAAAAGAGCGAGCTGGGTCTGTCTGGCTTCCCTGCAGTGAGCAGCTCCATTCCTCTTTGGACAAAACCCGATCACCCTGACAGCCAGTGACAGCATGGAACACCACCCACGTCACAAAACACACAAGTTTGCAAAATTCACCCGTTTGCTGTGTCAGAGTGGTAGGGGCGCTCTCTCCGCCATTAATGAGTGTGATTACACTGATGTCGTAATCAATGCCCGGCTCCAAGCCTGTGACTGTGTAGTATCCTACTGAGGAGTCCACAAAATCTTCAAAAATAGGGACACTTTCTCCTGCCGCAACTACTGTGATGCGATACCCAATAATGGTGGAGGCATTTAACGGGGTCCACCTCAGGCCGATGCTTGAGTCAGTTATGTCAACAAAGCTTAGGTCAGTGAGTTGGGGCACCTCTAATGAGTTAAAGAGCAAACGGGAAAGGCAGAGACAGACAGAGGCAGAAGAAAGACAAGGGAGAAAAAAGCAGTGTTCATCACTATTAACATTGACAGACCTTTAGAAGCAATTGCGGTGATATGTGGAATTTCTCTCGGGGTTTGGGGGAAAAGGAGAGTTTCTGATGAGGGGTTTTTTTGTTATGGTGATTTTGCTTTTTCTTTTTTCATTTTGTCTTTTACTATTTGCCCTTCAATGCAGACTCCAGCTTCTTCCCTGGGCAGACAGAATCTCAAACCCCATACCCTCAGATGATGTGCTTCCACTTTACAGAGAACAATTTTCAAAAAGCCCTACAAGAGGCACTTAACTTATAACCAATCTACTTTGAGCAATGATGAGCCATAAAGACCCAGTATTTTCTGACGTAAATAGAAACAGAAAAAATGTAGCCCCACTTTTTTTGTTTTACAGGTAGACTATAAGACAAAGTCTATAAATACATAAATAAAACAACAACTCTGAAATAATAGTTGATTGACCTTCTAGAATTACTGTCTTTTTCAAATGGTGAATCTAACTTTTATCACTGGGATCATAAAAATATCAACTCATTTCAAGGGGCTAAATCAGATTAGACCCTCAGCTGGTAAAACCATCTAAGTTTCAGGGTAGATCATCCACTGTCCAAACTACTTACACTGGACCTGGAACAAAAGCCTCAAATCCCTGTAATGGCTCGAGGATCTGGCCCAGAATTCCTCAAGTTCTACTTACCACTAACTGCTGCAATATATGTGCTTAAAAGAGATGATACAGAACAGTGAGGGATAAAACACTTCCTTAAAAAGATGGTAAATGGTTAAAAATGACCTTTAGATGATAAGAATCCTGTCAGAGTGACAGTGTCCCCATATTCAGAAGTTATGTCCAGGCCGAGCCTGACACTGTTGGCTAAAATTGTCCAAAATCTCAGATCTGAGCCACTGCATAAGGATGTCTTTAACAACCTTCCAGATACTGCCTACATTTCTGCAGGGAAAGCAAGCACAGCTGTGACTGTTTTCCCTATTGACATTATTCCTATTGGCAAGGTGCTCATTTCCTGCACTTTAGGACCAACAGAATTGGGCAGGGGATGGGTAATTTTAGATGGATCTTTAATTGCCAATTGGCCAAACCCTCAGCTGTTCAAGTCAGTAGGTTGGTATTGATTTAGCCATAAGATTTGTCTGTGTAACTTCAGCAGAGTGATCCTGAAGTAAGTGTGAACTAATGGATGCTCCTCCTCACCCAGGATCAGACACCAGTAGGCGAGTCAAAGATGCAGGACTTGGTATCCATTCTGCTGGATCATTCCAAGGTAGTTTGAAAAGGAATTATGGGACAGAAATATTGCTTTAATAATAGCGGTTATGTTCTATTTTAATGTCCTAGGAGAATACTTATTTTACAGAATACATGCAAAAAACTGCCAGTTTTCTGTAAAATCTTTGTTTGTCCACATGGAATGCATGTACCATATCACCTTTAAAGAGTGCTAAAAGCCAGAGACATACGTTCTTAGCTTTCCCCCACCAGAAGATGGTGAAGGGCTAAAACACTTACTGCTGTAATTATGCAGTATCACAGTATTAGTTCCCGCCCAGGGAGCACACAGCACTTCAGTGAAGCGTGGAAATTTTAAAGCAGTGTTATAAGAGCAAGCAAACACAGTAGCTGGCATCATTTCAGGGCTGAACACAAACAAAAACACACAAAGCCCTCACAAAGGAAAATGAAATCAAACCACTGGCGGAGATGCACATTAATTTTGCTACTGTGGCTACAAAGGTCCTTTCTGCAGTCATCACAGCATGTCACGTGAAGTGGCACACACCACTCTGTGTCCCACAAGTGCTACAGTGGTGGACCTTTCAGTGTTGGCTTTCCTCTCCGTTGTGCTCAGGTGATGTTCTGCCACAACTGCTGCCAAAATTTCTCCTGTGCTCACTTCAAATACATACCTCTGTTCACCTACTTCCTGCTCCCACCAGCTGTGCTCCAGATGCTGGGGCACTTCAGGGCTAAGTAGAGTCTCTGCTAGTGTAAGGATACAACAGATCCCCTTCTTTGCCACCACCCTGTGACAGAATGTAGGCTACCCTTGCAGAGAAGTACAAGGGTATAAGAACTGCTCTGTCATGTGTTGGTACATGGCTGTTCTGCTTCTTGAGACTAAGTATAAAGCCTAAGCATTCTACCATCAGACTAACAGGAGTTGTGCAATGCAGAGCTCTGTCAAGTGGCTCAGCCACTTGACTTTGAGTAGCTAAACCTGCTGCTCATCCTTTCCTTACCTGGTGTGATGGTTTCTGAGATGGGAACACTCTCCTGGTCGTCCTTGACCGAGTAGACACTGACGTTGTACTCCACCCCAGGGCTGAGGTTCTCGAAGGTGCAGATGGTCTGGTCTGCACCTACCACCTCCTCCAAGGTAGAGCCCTGCTGCCCGTCGGTGGGAGCAGTGGTCACACGGTACCCACTGATGCCTGAAATACAGGGAGGCCGGTGTGCAGTGATCTCCTGCTGTACTCACCCACATCAGGTCTCAGCACAACGTCTGAGGCAGACACATGACATCTTACAAGTGATTTTGCCACCCTGAGCACAGTGCCCAAGAGGTTGCCTTGTCAGGCACCCCAAAACAAGCCCCCCCAGGAGGCAGCCATGCCACTCTCACAGCATTGCAGCTCCTCACCAAACTGAAAATCTCATGACTTGTCAAGAAGATTCAGCTACTGACTGAGGGAGGGGTTTTCAAAAGTTTTCAATCTTCCTTTTATGGAAGTCAATTGTACAGCTCCTGTCGGCCATTGTGGGAGAAGAGCTCACACTGAACACTGTCAGAACTTCCGTGTTTGCTCTCAATAACAAACTCATTCATCGCTTCCAGAAATCTTTGCAGTTCATTTTGCTTTCCTTCCCTTGGACTATTTTTAAACCACGGGGGATATTCGAAGAAATCCTTCAAATCCTTAAAGCAGCTGAAATATTTAAACATATTCACACTCCAAAATAAAAAGTTACCTTCCATGTCAAATGCTGAGAGTCCTATGGCAAGCTGTAGTTAACTGTGAATTATATCCTTGACTATATCTAGAAATACGTACATTTTTCCTTAAATTTCTCAACAGCAAATTTCCCATCAAAGTCTCCTTCTTGAAGAGCAAGGCTCCACAGAACAAGTGTTGGCATTCTGCTGCAACAGGAGGTTTAAGCATAGTGGGAATTCATGTAGTTACCTGGAGATGTGCTTCTATCCCAAGAGACAATCAGGATCCCAGTGTCAGGATTGGACTTCAGGCGCAGACGGCTTGGGGGAGCCAGTGCTGCAAATGTTCAGACAAATGGGTCACTGGTGGCACTGAGGATCATGCCAGCTGCCTCAGCATCCCTTCTCCCCATATTACACCCTCGCCCTTTGGAATCAGCTAAAAGTATCCTCCTAAAGTCGTGGCCCAGCACTGCATGTGACAGTGCTGCTGTCACCTCTGCACCAAACCAACCCCAACAGGAGGGACAGACCAGAACCGACTGCCATAGGACAGCCCGAGGAGCACGGGGGAAGCAAGTGGAAGAGGGAATAACGCTGGAAAAGCGTGTGTCGTACGTGTGGTCACCCTGCGGACGATGGGGGTGTCCCTCTCCTGGCCGTCCATCAGGACTGTGAGGCTGTAGGTGTACTCCACGCCGGGGGTCAGCCCGGAGATCACGATGCTGCCGGAATCCGAGATCACCTCCCGAGGAGCCTCTCCGCCTTGGCTTGGGCGCACACCCAGCTGCAGGAGCAACGTTTGCTGCTCAGTCTCAAACACCCCTATCCCAGCGCCCGGATTTATCATCCAGCGCGAGTGTCATGGGCCCTGATGCTCGACACCAGCTGGTAACCTGGGTTTTACATGAGCTTGACCTGAAGCCCCGTGGTTTCATTGGCCTCTGCCACCCAAATCCACCCCTTGTAAGCAGCAGGTCTGCTGCACCCCTTCCCTTTGTGCTACAATCTTCACTGCAGGCCACAGGAAAATGCTTTCATCCGCCCTCCCTGCCGCAATGAAGGAAGAGGTAAAAGGAACACAGGACTTAGTTTCTCCCACCTTGAAACCAATCCTTGGGGCAGGTGTCCAGGTGATGACAATAGAAGTCTCAGTCACTTCTGTGTTGAAAGGAGGAACAGAGCCAGCAGGCTGATCTGTGAAGTGAATTGACAAGAGATGAAGTCTCTCTGCTGTGGTGACTCAAAACAGTCAGAAAGCCTGACCTATAGCAGTCCAGATAGCCAGAGGGATGTAATGCGTGCTGAACTACATCACTTCTGAAAATCCAGGGATTTGGGAAGGATCTGACAGATGATTTTTGTCTGCTGCTGGGCTTGATAGACACTGTATGCAAGGGGTGTTTTTTTTCCTGAGGAAAACAAAAGTACTGAACTGGTTCTCATGATCCTCTATGCATCCAATCCCAAGAATTTGGGGAATATGGCTTTTTGGCATGATATGTAAAGTCTTCTTCAACAAATACCTTTCTTTTTCCTTCACCCACCATATGCCATCCAATCAGCAGAACACTCTGCCCTCATCTGTCATCCAGCTGTTCCAGCAAGGACCATCTTATCCCTCCCCAACATCCTCAACTCTTTTGAAGTCAGCAGAAAGGGAGCTCAAAGTCAGTCTGAGGCATCTGTGGTCTCACTGATATCTGTCAGAAGCATCACACAGAAGCCAAATCTTTTGTGTATCCCAGAATCAGCCTAAATAACACCATGGAGTTTAATCTGAAATGGCCTTATAATTAGTGAAAAGACTTTGTTGATTAATCAATAGTCTTAAAATGGACTGTTTTTAATCTAAGATACCAAATCATATACTAATTGAGAAATATTTATAGATAAGACTGTCAGCAAAAAGCACCTTGCCAATGTCAACAGTGCTACTCTGATTAAAAGTCTGAACCCTTATTTTAGTTTCACATTGTTCTAAAAGAAACCACATTGTCTTTTGAAAAGAGGATGTGGTTCTGGGCTTGGATGGCTTTGAAATTTTGTTAGTTTATATGATGGCATCATCATTATTTAAACATGGAAGCTACTTGTTCTTTCTAGAAGTGTGTGTGGGTTGGGTCCTTACAGAACACCCCTTCCTCCCTGAATATGCTTAATATTTCTTCCAAGCCAGCAGCACATGTACAGATGACTGAAATGTAAAAGAAAATAAAAATAGGAAAATAAAAGGATAGAATGCAATGTCTGTGGCAGTTTGTGTAACTGCAGTTGAGCTGCCTTAGATGGTATGGTTGGGCTTAAGAAATGACTGCTTTCAGCTTTATACAAAGGACAGACTAATTATTCTTCATCCATTTGAAGGGAACTGTATGCTTTCCTTGATTTGTCATGCCAAACCCAAACAATTAGAAAGATCAAGTAAAATTCAGTTTCTTTGACATCTAGTTAAACAAAACCTGAGGTACCGGTAGTAACCTTCCCCTTTTTCTGTTTTTAATCACCAGGAAAGCTGAAATGCATCTTATTAAAAGCTTTTTGATGCAAGTAACTCTTTTTCCTGCCAACTAGTTCAGAAAGAAGGAATATTTCCCAAGCTGTTCTACTGGAATGCTACTTCAAAGGGCTGCTTCTGTAAACCAATCCACAACAGCCACTTTGAGCACAAGTTCTGAAGGGCCAGGGCACCATGGAAGAGGAATATGTGTGTGTTTCACTCACAAGTTGTGAAGACTCCGGTCTCCCTGTTGCTTTGCAAGTCATTTTTAACTGCCACAAGGTACACGGTGTACTCCGTGCCAGGCTGCAGGTTCCTCAGGAGGTACTTGGTGGCAGAGGGTCCCACGTTGTAGGTCTTTGGCTGACCTCCTCTTGTGGGCCCTGCTGTCAGCCGGTATCCCGTGATCACAGCCCGGGGCCGCGTCCACAGCACCAACACCGAGTGCTCCGTGGTGTTGAGGAACCTCAGGTTGGTGGGGGCATCGAGCTCTGGGGAAGGAAAAGCACAACATCCCTCAGCTTTCCAGGTGAATCGCTCCTTCACCTCCACTTCCAGAGCCGCTCCGTTATCCCGCCCGAACCACGGGTGTTGAGCCTGTACTTCAGACACACTGTGCGAGTGCAATAGTAGGGAAGAGAGAAGGTGGGGACCATGAGAGGGCTGGAAATAGAAGTGAAATAGTCTCCAGGCCTCAGTGCCATCCAGGAACACGCTGGGCCCAGCACATTCTGCTTTGTGCCGATTTGGGTCGCTGCCATATGTGGCATCCCATGGGGAAGGCAGGCTAAGGCAAGATGGATGAGCCCAAGCACACTCAGGCATTTCAATAGTTTCTCATGAATGCTGAGCCTTTTTTAAAAATCACCTCAGTTTAGACTTGTCAGCATAAGCAGAGAAACCTAACTTTAGCCCTTTTCCACGAAAAAGATTTATTCTTTCAAGTCCTTGCCCAGTCCTCTCAAAATCCCTTCCCAAAATAAACCACCCCTACTTTGTCATTTGAATGTCAAAATAAGTAACAGTCAGCAGATTTTTGCAGAAAACCAGTTCCTAGATCTACAAAAAACCAATCACGCCGTGGCACTGACCATACAACAATTCCAAGCATGCTCATCTCTCCCATGGGACCCACAGAACAGCTCTTACCACGCTTCCTCCCCTTTTCATCACTGCCCCTGAGAAGCTGCTGGAGCTGATAACCCAGATAACTACATAAACAAGAGCCTGAAGCAGCACAGCTCCTTCAGCCCCACTCTGGAGCCCAGTGACTGGCAGAGATGTCACTGCTTTTGGCTGAGATGAGGCTCAGAAGGGGAAAAACACTTAATTTGCCCCCAGCTGCTGGGCTGTAGCATGGGCTACAGCAAGGGGTTTATAATGTCCACATGGGAATTTTCTCCACCTTTTCTAGGTTTTAATCATATGTTGAAATTAAGAGCAGTGAGAAGAGGTTTTATCGATGCTCTTTTTTGATGGCAAATGCTTTTTTCTCTTCCTGAAGAAATAACATTTTGGTGATAAAAATTAGTGTTTTCACTCTCTCAGTGATCCACAGGGAAGCAGTTTTTGTCCTCTTTGTTTTCTCCCCAGTTTTTTTCTCCAGGGAGGACAAAGGAAGAGAGGACTTCTTTCTTCCAGTATTTTTAAAAACAAGAGATAGTTCTAGAAGAGACAGAATGAGTGTGAATACTCCTTAGGCCCATCTCCAACCCACAGGCTGAGAGTCAATTTTATCCCTGCTTGGTACTTAGATCTGTGCTCTGTCTCATCTGACAAGGATTGTATCTTCCTCCGATGTGTAGCCTAAAGTCAGTTCCTTTCTGCACACTTTAATTTGCCAGCTCTATCAGGCTTTTATCACTTCCTCTCCCCATACTAAAGGAAAAAGGAGAAGATTAAAAAGCCACACGCACACTCGGAGTTTATTTGCAGACTTTTTTTAACGGAAGGCCAAAAAGAGAATCGCATTTACACCGTGGGAAGGGACTTTTGCTGCAGGGTTTTCCTTGGGAACCCTGAATGATTTCTGTTTCCCAGGACTTTCGATTACAGGATGCAATTTATGTGAATACTTTCTGAAATGTGGTTTAGGCGAAGCAGTTAAGCGGACGATCACAGCCTATGGAAAGTGATTCCAGACATTTGCAACTGGCCCTGTGCTGTCTGAATTAAATGTCTATGCTGTGATGTACATCTCTGTGTGGACTCTCAGAGGGACTCTACACCTAGCCAAGGCCCCTCAAAAAAACCACAAAAAATTACAGGTCTAACTGGGAACTGAGCCCTTCTTGTTCTAAATGCTTCCAAGGGAGTTCAGATTCCTAAGTCACATCCTTGCTTTTGAAAGCCTCGCTTGAAAGAGGAGGGAGATAGTTCACACCATCTATGTTACACTCAGATACCTATGTCAAAGGACAAACATAAGGATCCCATTCTCCCTGCACAGCCAAGAGAGAGGCACTATTCACAGCTCATAACTTCACGGATAAAAGAACATTTCTCAAACAGCATGGCTATATTCACAGATTATCCCATTTCCTTTCCTTCCCTCTCATCTTTGTAAGAGTCAGGCCTCCAAAGTCTCTCTCATTTACTGAAAAGTGTCAGAACAGCAGCAGATGCACTTGGCTGAATTTTGGTCCTTTGAATAACATGGTGCAGTCAAAGAACACCACAAACACCGTGTCACCCTTCTACTGCCCAATAAACAGGCTCTGTTCAAATGAACCATGTCCCAAATTCTGTCCGCTTTGCTCCCCTTGGATCAAAAACAAAGATAACCACCCAAACCCGCACTAAACTCTTCCTTTTCCACCTGAAAACCTACATCTTCCTTGCATGTGCAGGACAAATTGCTACTGCTGACACTGGAGCTGATAGGTATGTAGCTGTCAGAAGGGAGATAGGGATTTTCAGAGCAATCACAGCAAGGCTCCTAAGCCATGCTGAAATCTGCCCTAAGGTATCCACACACACACGAAAAATAAAAATATAAAAATCACAGGCTGTGATCTGTGCTGTAAAAGAACTGCAGGGCCCATCAATTCTCAGTCAGTAATAAAAAAGTTGAATTCCAGCCATCCGAAATTGTTTTAAAGCGCCATGGGAGTTAAACTCCATTGGAAAGCCCTGGAGGAGGATAAATCTGCTGAAGAGATCATTGTTAGAATGAATGAATTCCCAGCCCTGTCATCCCACTTCTGGGATACCTCCTGAGCTATAACTGCTGCACTTCAAGTGCTCTGTTTATACATTTCTCTAAGCGACAGGGAAATACGCACTTCGAAAGGCTGAAAAAAGCACGAAGGAAAGACACTTACTGGTGGTTTGCTCTCCAGTCAAAGGTTTGCTCTCCCTGCCCTGGTTCACAGCAAAGATCTTAAAGAGGTAAGTGGTTCCTGGGAGCAGGTCAATGACTTCAGCAAAAGAGCTCCTGGTGATGGGCAGTCTCTGGCCGTGCTGGCCGGGGCGGTTGACAGGGATCACTTCCACTCGGTAGCCAGACACTTGGCTCTGAGGGGGGGTCCACATGATGGTGATCTTGATATCAGAAACCTCCACAAACTGCAGATCTCTGGGGGAAGGAACTTCATCTGAAAGCAAAGGGGTGGAACAGTGTCAGAGAGAGTCTCCAGCCATTGGCAGGAGAAGCCGCAGGTTTCCACGGGAGGAAGGCAAGTTAATTTTGATTGAACAGTGGCTAGCCCAAGAATATTTACCAAATTAAGGAGTCATGGTAACCTTACTGTAAACATGTCTACACACATTCCCAGAAAATATTCAAGCAGATGACAGTTCCACATGTCACTACCTAGTTGTAAGCATTTTACAACTGCACTCACACAATTTATCTTGCTGTGGCAGAAAGAGGAGTGCAAGTACATGCAGAACCAAAGTTTGAGGGAAAAAAAAAATACTCCAGGGATTGGAAACAGTTACCNAGAGGAGTGCAAGTACATGCAGAATCAAAGTTTGAGGGGGAAAAAATACTCCAGGGATTGGAAACAGTTACCTCCTTTTAAAATTAAAAGAGAGGGTTTTCAAAACCCACAGCACATTCTGAATGTCTATAATTAACTTAAAATTCATCTTTTCTAATTAAACAAGTAGAGGGGGCTGATCTGGCCTTACTGTAGTCAAGGACAAAATGCAGTTCTCTCTGTGCTGGTCCACAGTACTGCTCCCTTGAATTCCTGTGTTTAAATTAAGTTTCTTCAGATTAGGACTGCTCTAAGGTTAACCAAGGCACATTTTCGGAAGATACAGATGCCAAACCATAAAATCATTGAGCCGAATTCATTCCTGGTAAATTCCCATTTGCAAACACGTGCTTGCAACTTGCAGGACCACCAAATTCCACTGCTTACCACATCAGATCCCACTTCTTTCACTATTCTTTCTTTTGGTTTGTCTATTCACTCCAACTGGATACTTAGAGAACCTAGAAACCACTACTTTTTGAAATAGTGGGTGTCTCAAGTTTAGACCACGTGGTGTTTTCTTGGCACATCACTCAGTGCTGAGCAATCTCCCATCCCCATAGAACGCAATGGAAAATAATGGATAGGACTGGAAAGGAGAGGGAGAAGTCAGGTGAACGATTTGAATTTGTGCTGTGGATTCTGAGCACATAACATTGAACATCTACAGGCCAAGTACTGAGGCAAATTGATGGACCAGGCTCTTCAGATCATCTCTTAACACAAACTCCCTAAGATAACTTGGGAAACTGGTCTCTCTTCTGCAGACACAATGCAAGACCTGCCTGCATTCCAACCCACAGGAATGACAATCCTATTGATGCAGAGTGGTGGCTTGACTGTCAATAAGCGAGAATGATTTTACTACAGAACTTCAATACCAGTGAAATTTACAAGTAAAAACCACAACAACTACGGCAAAACCATAATTGAGCTCATTTAAGCATTCCTTTGGCTAATGAAGGAAAACTCAGTGGCTGACATCCAGGACACGGGCATTACCTGTGTGTGGGACACCTGTGGTTTCCTGCTGGATGAAGACAGGAGTACTCTCCTGATTTTCCTCCACTGCATAGATGCTGATGTTGTACTGAACACCCGGCATCAAGTCGCTGAGCGTCACAGAGGTTGCAGTGTCGGGCAGGTTGAGCTCTGTGCTGCTGCCTTCCACAGAGGGGGTGTAGATAATTCTGTAGCCTAGAGCAGGAGAAATATGTAGTCCCTCAGCACAAATAATGCTGGAAATAAGGGCTAAACTGATCTCCTCCCACTGATGTTTGATAAAAAAGGCCCCGAACTTCAGCAGGGTCCGTGGATTGCCTGTGCTCACATCTCATCTACAGACCAAGCACTCATAGCACCTTCCAAAGCATCATCTGACCTGGGCTGAAATATTTCTGAGGTTTGACATGTGGGTTTAGGTCTGTACAGTTCTCTGGATTTAGCCTGTTACAGGATGGTCTGGATAACAGATACAAATGGAAGGTCACGGAGTTTGTTTTTATTTAACACAAATCCAGAAGGAATTGTTTTGCATCCAGCCTCCTGAATTGCTTGGTTCTGACATTGAAACCAAGCAAATGCTAAACTGCACACGTGCTTTCCAGCTGGTCTCTCAGACCAGGCCCTTTGTCCCAGAGTTACACTTCATTTTCTTTTTTACCTACACTTCAGATTCTACCAATAATGCAAAATAGGTGCACTCCAGTGGCACAAACCTGTGATTGGAGCCTGTGGTCTGCTCCAGCTGATGACAATTGATGTGTCATCCACACTCTCCACTGTGTGATCAGGAGGTGCATCAGGAGCTGTTTAAGAGAATAAAGAGAGGACAGCAAGTGTGAGGATAAGAGATAACAAAAAATTACTGAGCAAACACCAAAAACAGCTTTCAAAGTGCAGCAACACCCACCCACACATACCTGTAGTCTGTGAAGTAGACAGGATCAGATTCTGCTCTCCTTCTTCAGAGATCTGATAGACATTAACAATATATTTGCGACCAGGAAGCAAGTCAGGGATGTTGACAGAAGTGGCTGTGCTTGGAAGATCTAAGGAAGGCAGGAAAGAAAAATTTGCCTTAGCAATTCCACATTCTTGCTTTCTCTCTGAATCAAATAATTAAGACCTCTGTTCTAATCCGGGCTGAATCACAGACTTCCTGCGATGAAACAGCAGTTGTTCTGCACATTGTCTTTGGTTCACCTCAGAAAAGTTGTGTGGAGAGTTGGGACAAGTCTCCACAATCAGCAAGAAGCCACCACCTAGGACAGCAGGGCCTGTGGTGTGATGTGGCAGGACAACTTGAGCAGCAGCCCCCTGCACACTGCTGGCACACAGCCATCTCAGCTGAGTACTCATTTCATACCCTGGCTGGTGTATTTTCAGTACAGAAATATATGGAAAAACTTTCACATGAAAAGGTTATGTGGGAAGACTGACTCATGAGTGAAGAAGAATGACAATATGAGGGCTGGTCAACTTCTCTCCCTGCTCCCTTCTCCCAGATGTCCACCTACGTGCCAGATGTAGAAAACTCCCCATGAAGCAGCTCCTTACTGGCCAGACTGAAGCCAAGCATCTTAAGGCAAACTAGGAATTGCCTTTCAGTTTGCCTGTAAACCTCTGTCTGTAGACAGATGAGCTCAGGAGCTGCTTCACAGCACAGCTCAGCTGTCTGGGCAGACAAGAAAGGTGGTGACAATGCTGGGAGTCCCCATGTGAGCCACTTCTGCTCAGGAGTCCAAGTCTGAGAGTTCAGGGGACCAACAGTCCAGGGACAATTATTAGGTCAGGGGGTTACTGCTCTTTTCCTCATGTTGCTCTTCCATCACACTCATGTCCCAATTGCCATTATAACCTCAAATCCTTGTGAGATACTGGTATTACCACTGTTAAGACACGAAATTAGGAAAAAGAAGTTGAGATGAAATTGTGTGGCAACATAAGCTCCACAATGTTGGAAAAGTGGCTTCAATTCCTAGGTCTGAGTCCAGTGACTTTAACCAGCTTCCCAGCTCAGCTAAGCTGTCACATTACCAAAGATGAGGAAGATCAATCCAAAGAAAAAAAACTGATAGAGCAGACTGGAACAGGCATCCATGAGACAACAAGCAGCCAAGAGAAGGAATTCAGGAAAGACTTCTCTGTCCATTCTGATGGAAGGACAGAGACAGGGCAAAGGAAAATTAGCCAGGAGGCGGGATCAAAAACCAGATTTGATTCTCATCTCATCTGCACTGCTGCTCACTTCAGGATGCTGTGGGAGCCAGTAACTTTACATGACTTCAAAAGAAAAAAGACTGGACAAGTTCATGGAGCTGAAAGGGATAAATAAATCTACCCACAGCTATTACAAATCCACCACTCCTGGCTCAGGGAGTTTTCCCTTGCAGGATCCCAGAACAGTATTCATGAGAGGGTATTGCAATACACTGGCCTTGCTCTCCATCAGCCATTGATGGAGAAAGGGCAATGAACCAAATGAGTTTTTAATCTGAGCTGGTGCTGCCACTCTCTTATCCTAATTGAACCATCTGAAAGACAGCAAGATGCTCAGTGTTTAGACCAGCTGCACTGACTGCCACAAACCAGTGATGCACTGCTAGCAATGCTTTGGTCTGGCAGACTCAAACGTGGTCTCACCAAGGTACTGTGGCTCATCGCCCTCCTCGCTCAGCTCGTACTCAACACGGAATCCAGAAACTGTGTCAGAAGCAGAAACCCAGGAGACAACAAAGCTGTTGGCTGTGATTTCAGTGACAGACTCTGAAGTAGCAACCACGGGAGGAAGGAGAGTTGTCTCTCCTGAAACAGTGTTGCCTGCAAGAGGGGAGAAAGAGAGGTATAGTTAACCATGGCTACTTTTGTGTTAGCAAAAAAGCAAGGACTTGGGTGCAGGAGATGAGGTTTTCCTGGATGTCTCGCTGCTCCACTCACTTGTCACTGCTGTGGTGCTGGTTGTGGTAAAATCAAAGCGGGTGACTTGTTTGGGGCCATACTGCTGAATACTGATGAGCTGCCCTTCATAAACCACACCGGGCTTCAGCCCTGAGATGGTGTAGGAGTTCCTGTGGCCAGCGATGGTGGCTTCTGTCCACTGACTTCCAGAGTTTTTCTGCAAGAAAAGGGACACTCAAACAGTGAGACTCCCTAGCCTGCAAGCAGGGGAATGCAGTGACCTAACCTGCTGCATGGTTACTGATCACTGTGATAGTCAACACTGGTATGGCTTGAATTGCTTTAACGCACAGACAGAATGAAGTCAAGAGGAGATGAGAAAAGTATCCCAGGAAGCAGGACTGGCATTTAGGCTGATTAGGTTTTTCTAGGGTAAACTGAAAAATAACCTAGCTTTGAACTTCTTCCTTTAAAAGGAGCACTATTTATAATATATAAACTTAACCCGTTCTTTTATCAAAAGTGTAATAAGGCATAAAGGAATGGCTGGAAAATACACATTTGAAGGCTGTTCACAATAACACTAAGCCATCATCTGAGAACAATACAGTTCTTCCCTTCTACCCTGTGTTTGAACTCTATGGGAGCTATATCCTCTGAGGTTTGTGTGCTTTAAAGTCCATTTCATTCAGGCCTTTATCCAAGATACACTGAAGTCAGTAAAAAGACTTGAGAGCCTTGAATGGCTTTGGATCAGGGCCTTTATTGTTCTCTTAATAACAGGCAGCATGGAGGTACTCATGTTCTTAATCATTAAGTGGTCTTTTGTGAAGCTGTACTCAGGGGAACTGTAACACAACTCATCTTCCTTGGTTAAACCGAATCATTCCTCAAATAGGAATGAGCCAACAAGCAGTGGTTAACCAGCTTGGGTTTAGACTTTAGAGAATACAATAGATCACTGTTTATTTAATCCTACACAAGCTGTTTTATGTCTTCATAACCTACTCATTTTTACCTCCCATTAACAGAATAAAATGTATTCCAGTTGTCTCTGGATATGCAAGTTACTAAAACAGTGTTCCTTAGGATGAAGAAGCTTCCACAAGGATTTACATTCCTTAAGGTGAGGAAGGATATAAACTTGTCTGCTTGCTGTTCTAATGCTTTGTTTAATAAGACACTTCATGAACACAGCGGCCCGTAAAACATTAATTGTTTATACAGCACTGGCTCTGATACCTCAGAGAAGCTGTTGACCTCAACAGGACAAGGACACTGAATTAGCAAATCAGGTTTGCTGGAATTGTGTCAGTCACTGTTTTCAGACACCAGAAAAAAGCCAAACACAGTATTTTTTGAAGAACAAAGGATGGCAAACGTGGCACTCACCGGCCTCCAGCGCAGGATGTACCTGTCGATGTGAGAGCGCTCGGGAGCATTCCACTGGATGGGGTGGGAGTTGGGATGATTTGCACTCTCTGTGATGATCACCTGAACAGGCCCAGTTGAACCTGAAAAGAAGAACTGTCAGTTTTAACATACTGGGGATGTTTTTCCTCTGCCTTTGCTGTGGAGTAAAAGAGCGAGAAAGTTGTGTGGCTCACACTGTGTTTCTACACATGGGAGATGAGTTACATGTCTTTCTATCCTTAGTGTTTTGTAGAAAAATGATGAGTTAGAATATATTCTGTGGGAGAGTTTAACATGCTCTGTTTGGGTTAATTTCCTGTGAGTTATCAATGAAATAGAAAATGAGGGGGTCCAGTATAGAAAAAGTCTGCAAAGCCAAGTCATATTGTCCAAAGAGAGGGAGAGAGCTTCTCAAACTACTTTTATCAGTTAATATCTTCTGCAGTGGGAGCAAGGAAGCTGGTGAGAAATGTCTGCCAAATCCAGATCTAATCTCACAGCATAAGGGAAAATTCCTGATCTGACATTGAATACAACCAGAAAAGAGGCACTACTCTTTTACTGATTTACTAAACTTCTTAATCACTTGATGTAAAACACTGAATGTTACAGATAGTGAGGACAAACCCCACCAGAAGGGTTGGTAGAAGTCTTGAAACAAAGGCCCATGCACTCATGAAAATACAGGTTCAGCAGTGCTCTAACACTTAAGACTACTGGTTACTTTTAGCTGGATCAGGCTTGGGTGTATTTTCTTCACAAAGCTTTCCAGTGGAGAAGGAAAGGTTTTATGATCCCATGGTTTTCCTTTCAGTCCCTCTCAGCCTTGCTGGGGAGGTTTCCCTGAACACTCAGCAGCACTGCCTCACATCAGTTCTCAGAAAATCCAAGAAAGAGATCCCTGGAATCTCCAGAAAAGTGCTTTAGCCATGAAATACCTTCATTCTAGCCCCATTCCCTACATTTCTAATAATAATTTATTTGGACAACCATGTAACATATATACCTGCTCCATATTTAACAGGACTTCTAGGCAAACAAACCTGTGCCCACAGGCAGAAAATTTCAAAGCTCATCTAACCCCAAACAGAAACATTAGATTTGGTTTATTTGCACATTTTCAGTCACTCTTGTGTCTAAAGCAGCCCAAAGCCCTGGTGTCCAGGCTGGAGGCATGCATATTTCACATAGCTCAGGGAGATGTTTGTTTGAGCAGCCTGACAGAAGTCAATGAAGCTCAGCAAGCCTTAATATTTCATCTTATTCACATGAAGACAGTGGCAGTTACAACCTTAAACAGGAAAGCAGAGAGGTTCCCCGTATCATGTTCTGTTCAGGGGACTGAAAATGAACAACCAACAAACAGGCATTGCCCTTCCCTATGAAGAGTTCCTGGAACTGCCTGGACAAACACGAGTTCAAATATTTAATTTCTTTGGGGCACTGATCAGGAAAAACATTTCATTCTGTGATGGGTTTTGCTTCTGTAGTGAGTGGAAGAGGAAGGACTGCCCATATGCGAGTTTTAAGCAAAATAAACTGAAGATTACACGTTAAATGCTATGGTTAAATACCAAGAGGCAGCATAAACCCAAGGTGTTGTGTGACCTGGTAGGCATTCTCTAACCTAACCCTGGCCTCAGAATGGCTGCAAACAGCCTGGCCCCCTCTTTAGAACCAGGACACCTGCTTGTGTCTGCCAGGGGAACAGGGGGAATTGGTTCTGTTTTAAAAGGAAACCCAAAGGCATAGAGTACAGAAACCTGAAGAGGTGAGGAGTGGAAAGTTTGCTTTCCTCATGTCTTGCCCAGCAGAAGAATTCATTACCTGTTGGTTTTCTTACCTGGATATGTCTGCAGAGGCTGGCAATGCCATTCCCCAATACCACGACCATAGCAATAGCACTGGTATCTGACACCATGGACATACTTCTCCCAGGAATCTCCAATTTGGTAGAAGGTACGGGTTTCTGAATCCTGGCACTGGTCTAAAGGCACAAAAGAGACAATTACACACTGCATGTTACTGAACTACAGTGAAAAATCCCTGCCCAACACAGAAGAGCAAGTCACAAGAGACTTTTATACAAAGAAATGCAACAACAATGTTTGTTTTCAAATAAAGTTAAATTGAATCTCAGATCAAGGTTCTTGATATAGCACTCCATGTATTAAGTAGAGCTTAGGGGGCTAACCCAGCTGCAATGCATGTCTTCAGGTACTATTAAGTACAGCCTGTCCACTTGGCAAGGATCCCAGGGAAGTCAGTGGGATATTCCTTCAAGAAAGGATTTTATCTACTGTGGAGCCCAGTTCTGCTCTGGCCAACCAAGGTCACCTCTCACCCAAAGCTAAACCATGCGGGTCTCAAAAAAAAAATCAATGGGAAAATTCCTCCTGGCTACAGCAGAATTCAGTTTTACTTTAAAAGCTCAATGAATTTTCAGCAGAATTTTTCCAGATTTACCGTTGTATAAACCAAAGGAGCACAGGTCAGATCCTGAAATCAGCTTAACTAGTGTAAATACAACACAGCACCAGTGCTGCAGTGCACTTTCTAGTCTGACAACTGCCTGTGTTCCTGGCCCAGTGGAAACTTTCAGTGAGAACTAGCATTCTGTTTGCTTGGATAAACAGGAGCCTTGTTTAGAGGGAGCCAACAAAATTAAAACTTTGAGTGTACCTTTACAGATAGCTGAAATCTCCCCTCCATTTCCTTCAAACTAGTAATTTTCAGGAGCTTTGCAATCCAAGCTCATTGAGTAAACATGTACAGGTATTACTGTAAATAAAGCAGAACTTCACCACTAGTAATTTCTAATAAATTTTCCTGGCAGAAGTTTGAAGCCCTCTTCAATTTAGTACTGCAAACCAAACATCCAGGTCCTAACTTCCAATCAAGGGAAGGGGGGAGAGGCAGAAGAGATGAAATCTCCTCATTCCTGCAGAGAAGCAAGATGGCTTTAGCAACCTCCAGAGCACTATTAACACGTGCTGTCATCCTGAGCTTTCTCTTTGCCAGATCAAAGGGCAGGCAAAAAAATCAATTCAGTCCAAGGTAAGTTAATATACACTGGTGCTCCTTCCTCAGTTCTGTGAGAAAACTCCCAAAGACTTTAGGATAAAGGAAAGAAAACTGATTCTAGCATCAGTGCCCAGCTGCAAGTTGTTTCAGGACAGAAAGTGGGCGAAGACCGGGCCTAAATTCACACACCAGTTTCACCATCCTACAACCAGTTTCTACACGGCCTCTGAATGCATTTGGCAAGTGGGAACAGCTGGTGACTTACCAACAGGATCACACTTCCACCGGCCCCGGCCCTGGCCAAAGCACGTGCAGTTCAGCATGTGCCCCTCGTCGTGACGCTTGTGGAAGGTCTGGTTCACGTCGTAGGTGATCCCGTCCACAATGCACTGGTCTGTGGGAGGAACAGCAGTTTGTCAGCAAGAGCTCTCAGTGCTCCAACCACAGAACTGCCTTGTTCCTCCTTTGGACAGGTGTGAAAGACAACCCAAACCAACACACTGACTCTCCAGCTTCCTCCTCTGGGGAAGGTCTCGACTGAAACCCCTCAGTGAGTACTGCCCCAAATTACTGGAACTACATGAAGAGAAAAGGGCTACTCCCCATCCATGAAGATACCATGAGGAAGTACAAACATCCTCTTGATGTTGTTCCACGGGGTATCCCTGCTACACTTTGAAGTCTCCTGAAGGCAGGAGCAGATCTGTTACACACACAAGATGCTACTGGTGCCTACTAGTCTACTGTTCCCTCAAAACACAGTAACCAGACTCTGCTTAAGTACAATGGTATCAGTCTGTGAGGTTCAATGTCAATCTGGGATCTGGCCCAGAATTCCTAACACCAGCCTAATCACAGCAAGGAGCAGAAAGACAAAACAAACATGAAAACCACCCCAGAAGCACATTGTTTTGTTAACCGAGACCCAAGAGACCCAAGTTCAGTTCCGGAGTCAATCCCAGACCATCTGCCCTTGGGGAAGCAATTCCAGGCTTTCATTCCCCATCATACTTTCCCACACCATGGGCATGGCGTCAGGATAAACCAAGGAGTGCTCAGACTCTCCTGTGGGCACCAAGGTCTGGCTGCTGTGTTTAAACAGCTCCACTCAGATAACCTTTGCCTTTTGAAAACACAAAGCATCTCTACTCTCCCCATTGAGAAAGATTCCTTTAACTTCAGAATCAAACTGCAAAGAACCAGCTGTGTAAGTGGAAAAAGGAATTCCACAGACCAGAACTTTGAGCAGTGCCTTTCTCACTGTTCTGAAGGAAACACATTAAAAAACCCCTTTCCAAAGCCCTTGAGTGAGTCTTTCCCTATAAATTATATCCCATTTCAGCAGTGGTGTTAGAAGTCCTTTCTTGGCCGCTTGACAGCAACCCCCCTGCCTTTTCCAGACACAAAGCCAATGCTGTGAGCTAACTGTAGGATGATCAAATGTCTGTGCTTTTAAGTCTTCTTTTTTTGGTATTGCTTAAGCACCTCTCCACTTGGACCACTCATACAAATAAGTAAATAAGAGCAATCTCAGTGCTTTCCTGCCAACTTTTCATACAGATTAGCCAGCAAAGGCCATTACAATCCAGAAGAGGAATTGAAAATTTCACTGCAGAACAATAAAACAGAAGGGCTCTGCATTCAAACTTCAGGCTAGTCTGGAGTTTTGTCTGTTCTAGAGTGGGGGAGGTGCCTCTACTGAGTTCTCCATAAAGTCACAGTGGTGCCAATTCCTAAATGTAGACAAAAGAAGGGAGGGATACCTACAGCTCAAGCTAATCAAAGTTTGCCTCTGCTTGCTAGTCTACAAAGACTGGAATATATTTTCCAGCACATAAACAAAGCAGGAACTTCACAGCTCCTCTGATTCCCTTCCTTCTCGAAATAAAATACACAGTTCTTGAGCCTGGGCTCAAACTTCCAATGATGGAAAAGAACACCAATTTCTCCCACCCCCCACTCAGGCCAAGGTGGTGATCCCAACATGCCAACCAGTACCTCTGAGCTGTGAATAGGCAATGCAAGTCCATTCTCCACGGCCATTTCCCACACAAGTACATCTCATCATGTGGCCCATGTCGTGTTGCTTATCCCACTGGTCCCCAACACGGTACATGACACCATCGCTGGTTGTGCAGATTTCTTCATGGGCTGGGTGAAAAGAAAGCAAGAGGACACTTTACATGGCCAGAGTTAAGATCTTGAGGGGTGAGACCACTTGCAAGGCCCCCCTCATACATACTGTGTAGTGGTTTCTGCATCTTAACAAGGAAGCTTTAGGCACCACTCAATTTGGAATAGCATTTTTGCTGGGTGCAGATGTCTTGCAGGGCCTGATTCATTTCAATTTCATTGGAAAGCTACTAGAAATAGCTTCTGTACCATATCCAAGGGATGCCATGTGAAAGAATCAGTTCTTGTTCCATACATTCCTGTCTATGAACTCAGCCATTTGTAGACCTGTGTGTTCCACAAGCTGTTTAAGGACTCAGATTTTACATTGTCATGTAAAACCAAAGGCCTTTCGTTTCAGAATTGGTAGTCATGTTCCCTCCCACATTCTCGAAATAAACATCATGGAGATGAGCATGGAGAGTCAGAATGAACCACAATATGGATTTTGACACTACTACCATTTTCAGGGTTAACACACCAATATTATAATTCCAGACTTATTCCCAATCACAGATCAGGCATGAGGAAGTGATGAGCCATGAGAGAAAAGCTTTGGAAGATGCAAGATAAAAACCTCACTGGCACAAAGCACTACAGTCCAATGCTCTCTAATGGATCTACACCAGTTTGCACCAGCTGAGAACCCTGCCTACCACTGGCATGTAGCAAAGAAGGAATGAAAATTGCCTTCTCCTGGTATTGCCCAAGTCTCTGCCAGACTCAGCAGGGAAAAAAGGACAAAACAAAACTTGAGAAATGCTTCAAAGGTCTCCAGGCTGGGATGGAGCTCATTGGAAGTCATCAATAACTGCCCAACCACAGAGAGATCTTCACTCTCCAGCTCCAAGAACCACTTACAGGCGTTCCATAATCCCTCCATGGCTCTCAGCCTTACCAGCCATAGGGCAGAACCCAAACTTCTGGTCAGCGTCGTAGTTCTCGGTGGTCCCGCACCACTTCATGTTGTCCCTGCGTCCCTCGGAAGTGCAGTCCGTGTAGTTCCGGTTGTTGTACAGGAAAGGGAAGTGGCACAGAGCACCATTGGAATTGCCACCACGTGTCTGCACCAAAACTGTACCAAAGTGAAAAGAAAAGATGCAGACGAAGCCATCGCTCTCCCCTGGCAGACATGGAAGAGCCTGGAAAACTAACCACCAGCAATGGGTTTTTCCCACGTGCACCCTCTGTTATCCACAGGCCTCTTTTCTTGGCTTTAATTAATTCAGATTTGGAAACTTAAGCCTTGCACAAGGTCAGTTCAGTTCAAGCATTGCTTTGGAAGGAGTTGCAGAGCCAGCCATGGGAATTTCCAGGGAACAGGGAAAACCAAAGCTTACTGGGTTTGAGAAGTAGCTTTGCAGACCCTTTGTCCCAAGGCCTGGGGAACAAAATAAACTCCCAGTTCTCAGCATACCTGTGTTACCTCACTGAGGCCAATTCCCAGCAGTGCCCTTTGGCTCCAAGGGAAGCCTTCGCCCTCAGGGACAAGCCAAGGACAAGCCAAAGTACAGGACAAACCAAAACCTCTCTGCAAGCTGCAAGTTTCATGTTTTGCAAGCAGCAGTGGAAAGAGGGCTGTAATCTACCTGAACTAATCACCTCTTGAGCAACTCTGCTTTACAAATAACGGGGAAAAAGGAGGCATTTACTGAGGTTTTTCTATATGGACATTTCTCTTTTCCCACAGTGTATCACAAAAAGCCTCACTAAAACAAGAGTGTGTGTGGACAGGGACAGTGTTTTGTTTGGATGGTTTGTTTGTTTTGAAAAAAGAAATAATATTACATATGCACTGAAGATAAAGGCTTGACTATTATCAGGAAAACAACAAACTAGAACAGAATTTAAAAAAAGGTCTATGCAGCTTAAGAAGCAGTATTTTCTGCTTCTTGTGGGAACAAATATTCTTTCTAAGGTCACATCCCAGAGGAGCTGCCTGGACACTGTTCCATGGATGTCTGACAGGCTTTCCAGGAAGTGCAACCACACAGGTAGATCTGTGCTGGGAAGGGAGCGCTGACCATGCACAGGCAGGAGGGAATGCTGCTGCATTAGTCATGCCCCAGCCCTTGAGCAGAGACCACAAATCACACTAAGATCACTGCTATATATGGCAGCCTGGCTAGATAGTCAGGATGGAGGGAGTGACAGAACTGCACAAACTGTACTCCATGGATATCCTCCTCTTTGAAGCCTAATACGGGCATTGCCCTAAGCAAATCACCCAAGCAGAGCCAAAGTCTTAAGCATCCTTTAGGCCAAAGCTCCACCCTCACCAGGTACTCCCATCCTAAGGTCAGCTCAGAGGAGCTGACTCAAATGGTACATCTGTAGCACCCTGAGCACTCTCCAAAGATGCTGAGAGCACATAAGTGCTGTCATCAGGCAGGCCTTCATCCAGAGCACTGACTCTCTGCTGAGGCAAGCCCAGTGTCCCTCCAGACTGCTGGAATTGGTCAGGCAGCCTTTTCCTACGTTCTCTGCTCCTTCCTCCATCTCTACACAAGGGTCACAGGCATGTGGAGATCCTCTGAGAAGGGCTTACCATTCTGCTCAGTACAGAAGGAGTATCTCCTGTCCTGCTCAAAGTTGGAAGTGGTGCTGCACCACAGGTGCCCGTCTGTGCGGCCTTCGGTGGTGCAGGAATAGAAGGTCCTTCCATCGTAGGTGAAAGGCAGAACACAGGGCTCTCCATCGGAATTGCCACCGTACGTTTGGGTCACGGCTTTAAAACAAGCAAATCACAGCATTAGGGATTGAAAGCAATCCCCACATCTCAGGGCTCTAAAACAGCAACAGCCCCTGTGGGCCAAGTCACTGGCTGCTGGGAACCCACACTGCCTGCCATGGACCCAGGCCTACACACACCAACAGACAACTCAACTCCACAGCTGTGTCATTCTTTCACATTCTTTTCTGAACATATATTATTGCAGCTCCATTTGAATACAGTTATTAATGCTGCTCCCCAAGGGCTCTGTTTTCCCTCAGAAAGTTATATATAACTCACTGGGAAACATTTCTGCCCTACAGAACCAGACTTCAGATAACCAAACCAACCCTTTCTCCAGTATTCCTTCAGATAACCTTTCTGATACACACACACACACACAAAAGGATTCTACATTGAAATTAAGCCACGGGGCAGTCCTGAAGCCCTCACTGGGCTGGGCAGGCACTAAACACCAAGTCATACCTATCTCCTGGCAGCTGACTCCGTTGCCCAGGCAGGTGCAGAGCATTTGCTGGCTGCCCTGTGTCTTGAGCCACTGCATCCCCACGGAGTACACCACGCCGTTGTCAGTGATGCACTGGCCGTAGGGCTGAGGCTGCGGCTGGTACAACGCCGTCTGCACGTTTGTGATGCTGGGAGAGCCAGACCCTGCAGCAGGACACGGGACAGGAGGGATGTGAGGCACGAAAAGCCAAGGAACAGAGTGCGTCACTTAAGTGCTGGGATAATAAAACCCCAGGCACAACTCTCTTGGCTTCCCGAGGCACGTTTTAATTATTCCACTTAGGAAACTTTCAAATTGAAAGGATGACTCCCCCTTCTGCTAATGATAGCCTCTGGTTTCCAGCACTGGAGTGGCTTTAGAAAGGATTTAGAAACTGCTTTTCACAGCAGTTGTTTAAAAAAAAAATTTTCTTAGGGAAAAAAAAAATCAATTGAAGGAAATGTCAAATGAAAAACCATGATCATTGACAAGACAATAAAAAATTACCAAGAAAGTAGTAAGATGAGACAAAAAGGATTAATTAATTTTCAAATTTTCATTGAAAAAAAAACCAAACTACAAATATATTAATTCTGATTTTTTTTAAACTTTGTCTCTTAGTATTATTACAAATAATAATAATAAGCTAAAAACTTTGACTCAAAGAGGCTTGTTGTCTATATCATGCAAATTTTTGCTGATTCCCACAGAAACCTCCAGAAATTCAGCTCTGCTGAAATACAGGAAATAATAATGGAAACAAAATACTGGCACCCTTGAAGCCTTGTGCATTTTGAAGTTTAGATCTTCTGAGAGTTTGAAGTTAACCTGCTTGTACCAAACAGTTAAAGGTCATTTTCTAAGAGAAATTTAGTGCAGGTACTGCAGGAAAACAAAAGTTTTACACTGCACTTGCTGATAAGAAATCTAGATCCTTGAAATTACAATAAAGAATTTAGAACCTGAAGACTTAAACCTTGGGCACAAAAAATATGCTATCTATAAGCTAGGTAATATTTCATACCAAAATTACAAACTATCTCATGCCCATGTATTAAATAACATTACATACATTCCTTGACATTTTTTGGTTTTTAAAGCTCAGCCATTAGTAGGTGTATTTATCATGTCAAAGAAAACAGATGGTCTCGGTGGGATTTAAAGTAAGGACATTTCAAGAAAGTTACCCTGAGGCGAATACATGAAGTTCAAATATTTAACTTGGAGTGCCATGTTTCCAAGGCAAAGATAGTTCCTGTGGATGCAGGGCCCTAGATGTGATTTACTGCACTGTGACTGTGCAGGGAATCCCACCTGTCTGTGCAAGCCCTATTGGTGCATGGAAACAAGGTATGAATTCATCTTATCTCCATGTGCACAAACAAGGAGCATCTCCTGAACTCTGACCCTCTTTGTTGCTGATCTTTCCAAGACAAGACTCTCAAATGCCTCAATTAGGACAACTCCACGTCCTAGCTGTTCAAAAGGTGCCATTCCCTGTCCCTTTCCCTATGTTACATGCCATGATGTCCCACTTACCAGTGCTGGTTGTATGCAGGGATGTGTGTCTTTCACATTTCCATTCCCCCCTGCCATTCCCGGTGCAGACACACTGAAGCAAGTTTCCACGGTTATCCTTCTTGCTCCAGTTGTCTCCAATTCTGTAGGAAGTCTTGGTGTCATGGTCATTGCACCGATCTGTACAAGGAACATGGCTGTTAGCTGGGATGGGATGGAGATTCCAGCTCTGAACCACCATCACTACCAAACAGGCTGAGAGTTTAAAGCCTTAATTAAAAACCCACCTTGTTTTCTGTAGCCCGCTATTACAAGTCCAATATGCACTAAAGCCTGGACTAAACACACATCTAGAAGTCCTGGTGCTTTAGCCTAAGGGAAAATTCCCATTTACTTCCAAACTGTGCTTTCTCCTAGTAAAAATGAGCATCATAACATTCCCAGTGAGAACATGGTAAGCTGTGTTCAAAACCAGTGTGAAAAAGCACATTCCATACTGCAAACATTCCTGGCAGTTACTTTTAAAAGCATTTTAAACCCATCCTGCCTAGCACACACCTTTAAAGTTTAAACTTGTTTTAATGTCCTTTTATTCTTTCATTTTTTATTATTATTTTTTAAAACAGAAAAATAATGTAGCTGGGTCATTTCATGCCATACACAGTGGACAGTTCGAGCTCAGGCTCTCTTTCAGCTGGAAGAAACTAAAACCTGTTTGAGGGCAACATGCTAAATTGCATTTCTTTCAAAAGAATTATGCATGAAGCTGCAGTGAAGTTAACATAAGTTAAACATAAGCTGCTCATGTCACACCAGACTTTCTAAATCTCCCTGTTGTCTCTAATAACCCACAGCCCCCCAGGAATTGAGTAAATGGGTTCAAAGGACAGTATAACAAAATACTTTTGTCTGGATGCCAGATCCACATGGATTAACTAGTTCTTCTTCCATTACAACATTTTACCTTCTCATTCAAGGGAAACTTGATACAGTGGCTCAAATATAATCATGGATCAATGAACATGGATTTATGAAGAACTGTGGAAGGACATATGCATTAAGCCAGATTGCCACCAAGAGAGGACACAGGATAGAATATGAATGTAGAAAACATGATAGTAATTTGCAGTGCTAAAATGACCAAAAATTGAGTATTTGCCAGAAGAGTGGTAAATTGGTGAGGTATTCATCGTGTCATTTTGCAAATGTGAGAAAAACCTGTCTTAAGGACACTCTTCTCAAATTAGGTAATGAAAAGCTGAAATGTCCCCCAAGAAACCAGCTGTGATTTTGTAAAATGCTGGCCATAAAAGATATATAACAGCAGCACACACTGAAGTGTAATGCCACTTTGTGGGCTACAGGTATCATTTTACATACATAAATTTGAATTTCCCTATTTGATTGCAATTGGAAAACAAAATGAAAAATGAACAGGTCATTATTTTGCAATTTTCCCTACAATACAACAGGGCAGACCTGAGTTATGGGAGGAAAGCTACTGCCAAACACATTTTACTAGTAATAATAACTCCTCCAAAATTCACAAACAACACACTCTGTTTTATTCATTCCTATTTGACAGTTAATGATTTTTTCCCCATGTGTTTTTAACAGATTTAATATTGTCAAGGCTGGTTTGATTTTTATAGCTTATTTCTTGACCAGGTCTCTCCGGGTCTTCAGTTTTAATCCCAAACCTCCTTCATGTTTTAGTTCCTTACAGGTCTGCTGTTTATATCAGCAGAAAGCCATTATTTGTGTGCCTTGAGGCAACTGAATATGAGGCAATTGAAAGGTTACAGAGGAGTTTCTCAAACCTTGCATAACCAAGGTATAAGGTACAAAGTTAAATTTTCTTGAGGCAACTCAAGAAAAAACCAAGATAGGAGCAAGCTCTGTGGTGGAGTTAACAGAATTGGAACAGAAGGCCAATGAACAAGCAAGATGTTGGATTTTAAAAGCCCTGTTTGCTTTGCAAATACAAATAAAATAGAATATTTACAGTAGTGTCCCTCAATGTAAAAACTTAAAAAAATCACCTGTGCTGCTAGAGCAGTAAATGGGGAGGGGGAGGAGAACTGTCTGGTGAGGCAAAACAAACCCTGGTTTAGCTAATATAAAAATTAAATAGTAATAGAGAGAAAAAAAAAGAAGTTCTTTTAATAAGATCCTGCTGTTGTAGCACCAATTGTCCCTCAGGAGGCTCCTTAAAAACACAGAAATGGAGATACTAGGTAAATTCTCCACCATTTTGTGGACCAAGCAATTCCCTTGACTTCCTGGGAGATGCCTGACTGTGACTCAGCTGACACATGGATTCCTCAAACCTTTCCCTCTAGACAAGATTAAACCCCCAAATGACCCAAGCACGCTGTCACCAGCACCAATCCCCAGCTCTGGGGTGTGTTCCCCCACTGTGATGGCAGCTGGGACACCACACGCTCCCCTCTCCCCTCAGAAGGGTCTGTTTCCCGCCATTTCTCAGGGATCAGCCATCCCTCCAAAAGTACTGTCACTTGTACAGGGCAGACGAAGCAGTAACTTTTCTCCTCGATTCAGGACAAAAAAACACATGAGAAAATAAATGAAAAGTGAGTAAAATGAAGCAGCCGGCAGCTGCCAGGCTGGCACTTACTTCTGGAGGTGCAGGTGATGCGGCCGCTGCCCTCGCCCAGGCAGGTGCAGTCCACCATCATCCAGCCCTGGTAGGGCTTCTCCCAGGTCTCTCCCACCACATAGGATGTCCCGGCCGCGTTGTCATAGCATCGCTCAGCTGTGAGAGGGAAGTGGCTCAGAGCCCGCCCAGGGCACTCCCACACAGAGACACCTCAGGGAAGACAAGGAGGAAAGGGCCACACACCGTGACCGGGCTGAGGGAGAAGGAAGGAGCAGCCACTCACCCACAGGCTTGCAGGTCCACTCGCCCTTCCCGTTGCCCAGGCACACACATTCCAGCATGTAGCCGCCCGTCTCGTGAGGCCTGCGCCAGGTATCGCCGATCTTGTAGGACTGGCCGCCCTCATGGCAGCGATCTGTGGTGGGAGAGAGGGGAGCTGAGGTGAGGGACACACCAGGGACAGCATGATGGGGACAAGGTAAGGGACACCAAGCCAAGGGAAAAGGGAGTCAGCTGGGATGGAGGGAGGCAAGGAGGAGTGGGACAGTGAGGAGAAGGAGGGGGACAGGCTGTGGGTGCCTCCTCCCTCAGCCTGCAAAATGGCGCCTGCCATTCTCCACTGGCACCCCTGCTTTTCCACTGGCATACCCCCATTTTCTGTGCCTCCCAGACCCTGCTCTCTCCCTTCAGCAAACTTCCTCCATGTTCCAAATCACAGGCAAGACCTGGCTGGTGAAATGGGAATGCCAGGGCCTGAGGAGGTGCTGTTTCTCCCTCACAACCCACTCCCAGGCTGAGGGCTGGTGAGGAAGGGCTTGCGTCCATCTTATTTTGAGGTGATGCCGCTTGGGCCTCTCTGTGGACACCCATGAGGGACATGGTGGGCGAGCCATCATGAAGAGTACAAGGAGGTGCTTGGTGTGACAGTCCAGTGGGACTCAGTTCCCTCAGGTTTGGAAAGACTGCCCTGGAAAGGCAGATTCCAGCCCACAAGTGCCACACAGCCCTGAGGCAGCCCAGGCTGAGGGAGGGAAACATGGTGAGGGCAGTTTGCAAACACAGGGTCTTCTTCCAAAAGAGAAAAAAGGAAGAAAAAACACATCCCATCCTTTATTAGTAGCCATTAAAATGTTTTGTGGGCTCATTTATGAAAGCAGGGAATCTAGGAGCTCTGAAGATTGATTCAAAGCCAGTTGCAGTCAGTGAGACTCTCCAGCGAGCTCTAAACCAGGCTGATGATGAGGAAACGAGACTGCTCTTATGTTTGCAATTTCCTTACTGACTCTTTCTTTTCTTACAACACTTATCATCCCTGCCCAATAAAATGCCATTAAATTCAGAAGGGCTCCAGCTCTACTTGTTAGATTCAATGCATTATTTTTTCCCATGCTACAATGATGGCTGATTTTCAAGTTCTCTGTGGCAACACTGCTATAGGATCAGCATGTGTGTCTTAAAACACGAAACTGGATACTTTTAAGAACAAGACTTTTCTCAAAAGGTGCCTCAGAGACTCTGAAATCTCAGTCTAAAAATCCTGACACATAGTGATCTTCATCTGTGCTCACAGAAAGAATAATTATGTACTGAGAGGAAATTGTGAACAATTCAGTGACTCAATAAGGAAAGGATTTCCAGAGACGTGAAAGGGGAGATGGGGAGAAAGGACCAAGGGAAGTGAGGGAAGATCAAGAGGAAAGTATGGGTCAGAATAGCAAAAAAGGAATTGCAGAAACACATTAAGCTTCTGTCTGGATATCAAATCCCAGTTCCCTTAGGGACAAGCATCGGATGACATTTTTGGAGGATGGAGGACTGGCTCCCTGGTAGCATTTATTTATTATCATTTATTCTATCATTAATGCTGATGATGTTATCTTTGACTCACCAGCTGCAGAGCAGACCCTCATTCTTTTTTCCAGTCAGAAAAACTACTTTTCAAAGGTTTGCCTGTGAAGATGTAACATACTCTTGTATATGGTAAATGCACTAACCTGTACAGCTGAACACTAATAGCAACATTTGGCCTGTGTTTTTATATATAGTAGTTGACCTCTTAAAAGAGGAATTTGGTTGTGCAATGGATGTACACGGGGCAAGGACTTCCAACTCCAAAATTTTAATGGGTTTTGGATTAACCTTCCCGCAACTCTCTAACTAATGGGCGTTGGGAATACTGTGTAAATTGCTCTGGAAAGTATGACACTGAGGAACAATAGCTCTAGTAATAGGCTCTTAGTTACATACTGGCAATGGTGCAGCTGATTCTCCCACGTCCAGCTCCAATGCAAGTACAGTCCCAGATCATGGAGTCCTTGGGGCGCTCGTAAGTCTCCCCTACTCGGTATGTGGATCCCGTGTATTTGTCAAAGCAAGTCTCTTCAGCTAAGAGGGGAAAAACATTAACTTTGTGTAACCACATCAGTAACACATACAATCAACAGAAACACACATTCCTTGCCTCCTCACACTTTTTTCCTGGGGAAAAACACCTATCAGTCTCCTCTTTCTTCCTGGGATGAAACAGCAGACAGGAAGTTGGGTGAAATTTGCCCCCTCAAGGTCCCTGTGATGCTGAATAATCTCTTCTTCCCTCCCACAGTGAGCCAAAAGTTGCCCACGGCACATCACAGGCATGCCAGGAAGGATCAATCCCAGCTGTTTAAAGCCAACAGCATAGAAGACAGGAGAGAGCAAACATCCCCTGGAAGCTATGTGCTTTGTCATGCTAATCCTCCTCATTCTGACTTGGCAAAAATTGAGTGCATTAATCCCAAATAGTGCAGCAGTCCCACCAAAGTCAGCAGCAAAGTTCACTGCTTGTGAATTGTTCACACTCGTGCACGAGTAAGTGATTACAGAATGTCAGTGCTGCCACCACACTCAAGATCTGCAACGGAGCAACTTTCTTAACTACTGGAAGAAAATCTTGCTATTGGACTTTGAAACTGTAGAACTTGGAAATCTCTGCAGAGAAAGGAAGGAAAGGTAGACTGAGCCCCCTTTTATGGGGGAGTAAGGGGACTGAGTACTCCTTAAAATACTCCAGCCCTGAGGCAGTCAGCACACGAGCCTTGCAAAACAGATGTCTGGGACGCTCCCATCTGTCTCACATGAACACTACCAGCCAGGAACCAGTTTTTCTCTCTTCTATCTCCAGACAAGCATAAAGGAATTATGGCAAGCCAGTGGCTTCAGACCAATAAATACAGATAAGACTGCATCTGATAATCTGAACTACACTGTATCCCGGAGAGATGCATCCTCCAGCAGACCTTGCATTTAAACTTCTCTCTGTTACCTAAACTTTTTCTGCACAGACTAAACAATCTCATTTTACACTCCATTACAGAAAGCCCACAGCACAGCCGGGGGCCTGTGGAAAGTTGTAAGTTGAAATATTTTTAAACAAGCTGATGACACCGCACAGCTATGAAAAGTTGGGGTGAAGCAATCAAACAGTGCAGAGCCAGAGCTGCAAAGTGACTCCAGATTTGAACTTCCCCATGCGAGTCCAGGAGTCAGTTCAGTTCATTATAAAGAAGAGGTTGGCTCCAAAATTAATGTTTAGATCCAATCCACCAGAGAGATGAGTGATGTTTGGCTCAGGGTTCTGGTGGCAGGCCCATCACTAATGAAAAGCATTTCTTAAAATCCCAAGCCAGATCTTCAGTGTAATTGAGTGTAGATCCCATTACTGACCCTAAGTACCAAACTTCAGCGGAAAACCCGGGCTGCCAGCTCTAACTCGTACAAGGCTTAGCTTACTCGGCACCAAAAGCCACGCCGGGGTCTCGATGCAGACAAAAGGGGCCACCAACTTACGTTCGGGCTTGCTCTCGCAGTTGAACCCTCGGCTGCCACCGTAGCAGGTACAGACCAGCGTATTGCCCAGGTAGGTGCGCTCCCACTGCTGGTTTATCTGATAGTACCGTCCATTGTCATAGCAGGTCTCTGGGGGGACAGGAGGAGGAGGGGGTGCACAGGGGGAGGAGAAGGCAAAGTTCGGCGTTACCCAGGGCAGCAGCCGGGAGGGAAGGGGCGCGGAGCGCACACGTGTGCGGGTCCCG